>JAPHNG010000648.1:0-263446 GCA_027405835.1 Asclepias syriaca
CAAAGAGCCGAACAATTCGGTAACTTCGTTGATCGAATTCTCATCTTTCACGGCGGTGCCGATGCAAACACAAATTATTTGCTCCACCGTTTCGTTCTCCGGTGTTCCCCCTCCTGCACCCCCTTCTTCACCGGCGTCTCTCGAATTGCCAGCTGGATCTACACCGCACTCAGCAGAAACGTAGGCACGCTCGAGATTGATTTCCCCAAAACATCTCTGGTTCTACCGCCTCGCCGGTACACCCACTTTGATCTCCATGAACTCCGTCTGTTATCTCAGATAACGGTAACGGTTCCTAACGACAATCTGTTCTCGACGCTTCGGACAATCGACTTCAACAACGTCAATGGTATATGTACCATACCCCCATACATAAAACATATATCCACAACACAAAATATCCCAACAATCTCACCATTAAATTAACGGAGACATCTAAAATATCTACGAAATGTCCAAAATATCTAAAAAAGGCCTATAATATCTAAGAAAGGCCCATAACACAAAAAGCCCACACAAAATAGATAAATACCTCCTAAGGAGAAAGAAAGAAGGGACAAGAAAGACAATCAAGAACATAAATACGCACGCAAAGAAAGACACCGGGGAGAAGACCCAAAAAACGCCTAAAGGAGGAGAATCGCTAGGAAGAAGAAGGGAGATCTTGAAAGAGCCCAGGAAAGAAGAGGAAGAAGGAGAAGGGAATTAGAGTAATTAGGATCAGACTACATCATATTGGCTCCCACCGTGCTTTTTCGTACAATTAGATTGACGAAAAAGACCATGACAACCCACAGCCATGATTCTAAAAACCCTAATACCCCTCCAGAAGCCCCCACCACATCCCTGGGCATTCCTCTCCCCGTTCCCACCAGTACCCATCAACCTTTGAAGACCGCCTCTGCACTTGCTAACGCCAACCAGCATCAACCCTCCCCATCCGCACAACCACCACAAGATGCCCAAAATCAATCCACATCGCGCCGCGATGGCAAGAAACCCACCCGCCGTTCGCATTCCTTATCTATTCGACCTGATCACCCAAACGTCGTCGTACCATACGAAGACATTATGCAAAACCTAAGAAATATCGCCAACTACATGCTGCAAAAAAGACCAAGACCCGATCCAGAATTAACAGACGACGCCACTTCATCCTTTCCCGAAACCACCGGATCCTCAACCAACGCCCCGATACCCCCAAAGCGCCACCGAAAGTCCTCTCCACCAAAACACCACGACCACCCTACCACACAACCCTCCAAACAAGCCAAACACTATGCCATCGGATCCTCAACCAAAGCCCCGATACCCCCAAAGCGCCACCGAAAGTCTTCTCCACCAAAACACCACGACCACCCTACCACACAACCCTCCAATCAAGCTAAACACCATGTTAAACAACCACACCAGCACCCTCAAAATTATATAACCCAGTCAGACCCACACGCTCCCCAACAGCAACAACCGTTTCCCCAGACACTTCCAGATAATACAGCACATCTCATATCCTACAAACACCCCCCACCGCAACCACCAGCCCCAACAACCACATGGCACGTCCCAACAACGACCCCCGGAACCCAAGAAGTCCCCCCACTCCACCAACACAACCAATCACCATTGCCTCCTCCTCTACTCAATACATTACCCCCCGCATCATCCACCCCATCAGCACATATCCCGATACCACAACCACCTCCGGGTACCCAAGGACAACCTATAATATACCAACACCCACAAGCAACAACGCAACCATGGTACCTCCCCCAAACCCCCGGAACCATAGCCCTCCACCAACCTCATCTACACGACCAACCTACAACTAGACCCACACCCACCGCCATACAGTCGCAAACGTTATGCGATCAACTTCACCTCGAACCCCCTCCATTAAAACCAAACGATGACATCCTCCCCTGGAACACACTCGACAAAAACCCTCTAACCCCAGAATACGCAAAAGGTCCACTACCACTAACGTTCCAGATTCCCACCTTCACCCATTACACCAGAGATTCAGATCCCGAAACCCACCTCCGTCAATTCACCACAACAATGGTGATGCACGGCGCGGATGATTTCTTACTGTGCCGGTGCTTTACGATGACACTCGCCGACCAAGCACAAACCTGGTTCGGCAGTTTACCCGCAGGATCCATCCTCTCGTTCCGACAACTTGGCAACAGCTTTCTACAACATTTCGAAGCATTCCGGACAGATAAACAAACACGCCTCGAACTCTTACAGATCCATCAACACACTGGAGAATCCCTGTCCTCATACCTCCAGCGTTTCAACAAAGAAGTATCACGTAACAAGGATTGCACGGACTCCTTCTATGTCGAAGCATTCCGCAACGGTCTCGTCCCAGGCGAATACTCACATCAACTAAACATCCAGGAGCCGAGAACCACACAAGAATTGCTAACGCAGGTCGGAGCTCTGATAAAAGCAGAAAAATTATCCACTTCCATGGCAATTACCCAAGCTCAAGACACTGCCCGAAACAACATATCAGCCAGACCCAAATACCCCCAAGATCGCCACAGTCAACCTTTCACCCGATTCCCACACCCCACTTACGGAACATAAATGACAACACCCAACGCCGACCAAAGACCACCCAGATACCCCAAAAACAATACTACCCAATTTGCACCCCTAACCACCGATAGCGCCACCATAGGGCAAAAAATAGAATCATCAGGCATATTGCCCGCTCCGCGCCCGATGCCCTCCCCAATCGAACGCTGAAACCAACAACATTTCTGCACATTCCATAAAGAAGTCGAACACACAACCGACAACTGCTATGCCCTGAAGAACGCAATCGAATCCGCGATTCAAAAAGGGCAATTACGCGAATACGTTAAAATGCCGAATGCAAACCCCACCACCGCCGATAACCCCCCAGGATCTAATACAGCCCACCACCACATCATCAACCTTATAGATGACCTCACCCACACATCCGACATACCTCCTCCAAAATGCGTAAAATCCACCGAATCCGACAATACCACCGACACCCCTCTAATAATCTCCTTACACATACAGTCCTTTTTCGTCTGGCGTATATCAATAGACACCGGCAGCTCCGCCAACATCATGTACCTGGAAAAAAATGCACCTCGACGACAGTCTAATACAACCTTTTTCTACACCAATCATCGACTTTTCCGGTACCACCACCCAGCCCCGCGGCACCGCCCAACTTTCAATCCAATGTGGCCCACCTTCACACCCACAGCAACACACAGCCACCTTCGTCATCGTCGACTCCCCAGCCCCCTACAACGTCATCCTTGGACGCCCAGTGCTAAACGCAATGCAGGCACAAATCCGCACATATCGCAACGACATAATAATGACATTACCTTCCGGCCCTTGGATTATTCCCAGAGACAAACCGATCAAACAAACCTGCTACCTCCTCACCAATATCAAAACCCCCCAAACCTCCAACCATTCCCCCTGACAATCCTGACCGAAACTTGACCCCCGTCGACCAATTCGAAACCTTCGGCATAGATGCCACACACCCGGAACGCAAGATCAAAATAGGCGCATCCATCCCGAATCCTCTGCAATGACAAATCCTAGACCTCGGGGCAATTCCCCGATCCTTCATGAAACATAAGCTAGGCATTCCTCCCTCAGCCAAACCCATTACCCAAAAACCCCGTTCCTTCAACACCACAAAACAAGCCATTATCCGAAAAGAAATATCAGAGCTACTTGAGGCCGATGTCATTCGAAGAGTCCAATTCCCTCAATGGCTAGCCAACCCAGTCGTCGTACCAAAGCCAGGCGGCAAATGGCGAGTTTGCATCGATTTCACCTCACTCAATAAAGTCATCCCCAAAAAACCGTATCCTCTCCCCCGAACGGATATACTTGCCGACGCCACAGCTGGATACGACTTATTGTCATTCCTAGATGCTCACAGAGGATACCACCAAATCCTTATGGCAGAAGCCGACGAAGAAAAAACCGCCTTCGTCACACCCGAAGGACTTTTCTGCTATAAACGCATGCCTTTCGGACTCAAAAACGCAGGTGCCGATTTCCAAGACACAATTAACCGAATGTTCAAATCCCAAATCGGCAGAAATATTGAGGCATACATCGACGACATCTTAGTCAAGACTCTTTCCGCATCAGACATAACCCGCGACCTCCTGGAGACTTTCCAAACCTTGCAAGATTTCGGTCTAAAACTCAACCCCGAAAAGTGTACATTCGGAGTAAATGCTGGCAAATTCTTGGGTTTTATGATCTCACAGCGCGGTCTCGAAGTCAACCCATCCAAAATAACAGCCATACAAAATATGAAACCCCCAACAACTGTCAAAGAAGTTCAACGATTCAGTGGACGAATCGCAGCACTCAACCGCTTTCTTTCCAAATCCGGAGAAAAATTCCTCCCGTTTTTCTTACTTTTACGAAACCGCAAAAATTTTGAATGGACCCCCGAATGCGAGAAAGTCTTTCAAGCCATAAAACAATACTTGCAAAGTCCTCCCATACTAGTCCCCCCGAAACCAGGCGAAGTCCTCCACCTCTATATTTCAATCTCTCCTTTAGTTGTCAGTGCCGTTCTTTGTGCCGATCGCAACAATACCTTTCATCCAGTTTACTACGTTACCCACGTCCTACAACCTGCCGAGACCCGATACTGTCCCTTAGAAAAACACATCTTTGCCTTAATCATGGCAACACGGAAGCTCCGACATTATTTCCACGCCCACCAGATATGCATGCACACCCAAGCCCCCATTCGACAGTCATTATACAAAGCTGACATCACCAGCCGCCTAATGCGATGGGCCATCGAACTGTCCGAGTATGACATCACGTACACCCGCAGGCAGTAAGTCAACGCCCATGCATTATCGGACTTCATCATAGAATGCACTGATTTACCCCCACCCCTTCCTCACCAATCACCCGATGATAACATCCCAGACGACTGTTGGACAATCCATGTCGACGGATCCGCAGCCGAAACTAATCGAGGAGCCGGTATAGCCATCACTTCACCCGAAGGCTCCAAGCTATTATAGGCCCTGAAATACACATTCACGATCAGCAACAACGAATCCGAATACGAAGTGGTCATTGCAGGGTTACTGATTGCCCGGACCCTTAACATCCGTAACCTCCGCATATTCACCGACTCACAACTAATAGCAGGACAAATCAACGGCGAGTTCGAAGCCAAAGAAGAAAACATGCAACAATATTTAAAGCTAGTATCTGAATTCCTCAAAAACTTTCAACACATAAGCATCGAATATATCACCCGCAAAGCAGACATGGAAGCAGACACCCTCTCCAAAGCACACATGACCGACACAATAGACGGAACATGGATAGAGCCACTCACACAGAGATCCATTGACCACCTTCCAGTTATGAACATTTCCCAATCATAGTCCTGGATGACACCCATCATCCAATACATCACCAACAACATCACCCCAGAAGACAAAGTTCAAACACAACAACTCAGACAAAAAGCAGCCCGATACGTTATCATAAACAATCAATTATACCGACGCCATTACTCCTGGCCAATATTAAAGTGTGTAACCGAAGCTGAAGGCAATTACATCTTGCGCAAAATCCACGAAGGAATTTGCGGAGCTCATATTGGAGCCCGAAGCTTTGCCCGAAAGGTCATACGAACCGGATACTTCTGGCCCACGATAGAAGCCGACGCCACCGAGCTCATTAAACACTGTTCAAAATGCCAGCTACACGCAAACACACATCACATGCCTATAGCCGAATTCCAATCCATCAGCAACCCGATTCCTTTCTATCAATGGGGCATGGACATCGTTGGCCCATTTCCAAAGGCTAAGGGAAATAAGGAATTCCTTATCGTAGCCATCGACCATTTCACCAAATGAGTCGAAGCAAAACCCGTAGCGTCCATCACGGCACAAGTCGTCAAAGATTTCTTCTGGCACGACGTCATCACTAGGTTCGGCGTACCCCGCATCCTCATCACCGACAATGGGAAACAGTTCGAAGCGCAAGAATTCCAGAATTTTTGCCAAGAATTACACATAGACCACCGTTTTACATCCGTCGGATACCCACAAACAAACGGCTTAACAGAAGTCACTAACCGAACCATCGTACAAGGCTTGAAGAAACGGTTAGATTCGTCCAAATCCAAATGGATTGACGAGCTACCGAATGTCCTGTGGTCTCACCGCACAACACCCCATTCCTGCACCCTCGAAAGCCCATTTTCTTTATGTTTCGGTATCGAAGCATTACTCCCAGTCGAAATCGGATCCCCCTCTCCCAGACTGGACAATTTCTCCATCGAGTGGAACGACCTCAAAATCACAGAAAACTTAGCATTAGTCGACAACATTCGATCCAACGCAGCCACCCGTGAGTACAATTACAAAGACCCCTTGCAAAACACAACAATGCAAGAATACGCCCACATAACCTCAGTACAGGAGATCTAGTCCTCCGCAAGAATTCCGTTAGTCATCAAGAGCCTACCAGAAAGCTAGACGCCAACTGGGAAGGCCCATACATCATCGCAAAAGCCAATTCAAACGGCAGCTTTCATTTGAAAGACCACAAAGGCCACAATCTTGCCCGCACCTGGAACGCAGCCAACCTCCGGAAATATTACCCATAGACCCCACTCACCCCCACAAATTTAGATTCGGAGACACAACCGTCTCTTCCCCCGGAGCCATTTCCCCCTCCTCCTCCTCTTCACCCGATTCCTCCCAGTTTTGGCCAGACAGAGCAACCAGCTCATCAAAATCAAATGGACCCCCTTCCCAAGGGTACACATTTCCATCTGACCTCTGCACCAACCCTTCAAGCTGCTCCGGCAACTGGAACGACGGATCTTTCTCCCGAACAAGATCCCTCAGCACCACCAAAGTATCTCCAGCCACGGGAGCTGCTACCCGAGAAAAGAGCCTATAACATCATTCATCTTTAAAGAATGCCGTTACAACAGCCTTTTCTGTAGCAGCATTTATCAACCCTTCAGGAGTCTCATAGCGCTCCCGCAACCTTGCAGCTTCCTCTTCCCATTTCTCCCTTGCCAACTCCAGCTCACCGGACCTGAGCCTCTCCCGCACGAGCTCTTGCCGCACCCCCTCTAGCTCTTCCCCCTGCTCCCAGACCCTCCCTTTCCACACCTCCACCTCACGATCAGAAGCCTCCTTCGCTATTTGAGCCTCGTCCCTGCCTTCCAGGCCATGTCCTTCTGCGTTTCCATACTATCATAATCATGGTAAGTCAGGCGGAGGCGGCGCAGAAGTTCAACCTCCGAAAGCAAGGCCTACCGAAACCAAATAAGAAACAAACAAAGCACAAAGTTAACACCACATACACTCAACAGACATAATAAAACTATTTCCAAACCCCCCCCCCCCCCCCCCCCCCCCCCCCCCCCCCCCCGCTCTCCCCCTTCTTCTTCCTTACCTCAAATTTTTGTTGATACATCTGACCAATCAAAGCAGCCGTTGGCACCTTCTCCACTACCGCCTTCAACCCCGGGGGAAAATAATGTTCGAAGAAAGTCATTGCCACCCCGGACCCCCCTCCGCCACATTCGGCTGGATATCCCAAGGTGGCACATAACTTCCCACCTCCGCCTCTTTCTTCCCCCATCCTCCCCCCAGGCCCTTCTTCAATCGTTTCAGAGGTCGATCCACATCCTTCGCAACCTCCTCCACCACCTCCTTTCCTTTCCCCTTCCCCTTCCCCGAATCCTTAGGAACTCCCGGGGCCACCAATTCCTTTTTTTTCTCCCCGATAAGTACCCCTCCCCCCCGAACCTCCTTCTCCGCACCCACCCCGTCCTTCTTCTCTCCACCCCGAAACATTCCTGGACAATAATACCCATGAGTTCCGGTTATAAAACTAAAGCTCCCCTTGTCAGGCATAACCGAAAGAATTTTTAGTTTACCAGATGGTTTCTTTTTACGTTTATCCGGATTGTTTTGCGCCATCTCCATCACTAAGTTTTTTCCTGCAAATACAGACACAACCCATCAGCTTCGGCAAACACAGTTAGTAAAACATATAATCAATATAAACCAGAATATACTTAAAAGCCCCCCCCCCCCCCCTCATCCACTCCATAAGCACCCACGCAATTTCCGAATGTCCAATCTGGAGTCACACTCCAACCCCGAATGCCTCATCAAGGTGTCAGACCAATCCTCCCCCACAATCAATTCAAACCGATACTTCATCAAAGTCTCTGCATCATGATAATCTCTCCCGTAACTATTTGGCACGTCATTACTTAAACTCTTTCTATTATTCCATGGCTACAACAGGTCACTGTTGCCGAAACAATGATGCTTGACATAAAAAAATTCATTCTTCCAAGAATGGATACTGGAAGGTCCTAGAATAATCGGTCGAGCACTCCGCCTAGCAATATAAAAGAACCCTCGACCCTCCGGCGTCGTACACTTCTGACTCAAATAATACAACCTGCGCCATAATTCCAAACTACATTCACACCCGAATGCCCTACACGCCATAAAAAAACCAACCGTAGTCCGGATAACATTCGGCATCAGCTGACCCAGCTGAATCTTGTAATACCTACAGATATCCACAAACAGCGGATGCAACGGAAACCGCAACCCTGCTCGCAAGTGCGCCACATAAGTCGTTACACAGTTTGCCGGAGGCATATGTATCCGTTGCTTAGCATCCTGGCAAATTATCTTGTATGTTATTGGGAAATGGTAATTTTCCCGGATGCCCTCCAACACCTTGGATTCGGACACAACCGTCTTATACTGAGGAACCTGCGGGTTCTCTTTCTCTTCACACCCTTTCACCTTGGAGTCTTTCCTCGCCGGACCCACCTCCTCCTTCGGCCTCCGGTAAGCCATCCCAGAACTTACGTCCTTTTCATCTATCAACGGGAAATAAAAATCCTCCCCATCCATCCTATACCGTACACTTGCATCCCGATCCCCTAACGCACCCACAGGCCCCATCCATTCCACCAGTTCCTCAAACCCCACTGATTCACCAGACATACTCCCCTGCTCATCCCCAGAATTAGTTATGTCCGAAGCACTCATCTTACCCGTATGATATTTTCCTTTTACCCTAACCTAATTGCCGTGTATCTCCTCCCCCAAGCCCTACCCAGGAAAATGCTACTCAACAAAACAAGTACCTGAAATTTGTCGAGGAGCCATGGTTTAGCACAATGTCCAAGCACAATCACACAAAAGCAATAACACACAAATACTGCAACCATAACAACAAAAATACATCTCTTAGTCAAACCCATATCCAATACAGTTCATCACCCTATAAAGAATACACACACGCACAGCATACACTATCACACATTCGCAAAACCCCTCCCATTTCAAAACCCACAACAATACATAATATCAACATACTAACCTGCAACCTTCACAGCAGCCCAGAAGTTTTTCCGTACAATCTGAACCACTCACAGACAAATAGCAGTAACCGGGTTAAAACTCACAGGCCGAAATCAATGGAGATCTTTTTTCAGAGGCTCGATGAATACTCAAATGAAATTCAAAATAAACCCCCCGCATGTTCATTTGCCCTTTTTTATTTGCCAAAAACCCTTCTGCTGTCGGGCCCCAAAAAACTCGCGCAGTCATATTTAATAATGTCTCTCGTCCGCACACCCTCCCACACACACGCGACTGTCACGCGCCATCAGCCGAACCAACCCCACGCGCGTCCTCTCCCATAAATGTGTCAGAAGCGTCTCGTCCTCTCCCACACACATCCAAGCCAATCATAGTTACCTGAATCCCTGCCCACCAAACCGCAACCTCTTCCCCAACCACATTCACATCCCATCTCCCAAGAAACTCTCTTCCTCGAATCCCCCTATTCAATATTCTGCCCGAACCCTTCCCAAATCCCATTCACAACATTTCTTTCTACCAGCTGCCCGAATCTCCTTTCCATTCGTTCCCCATCCGCCTCCCCCTCAATCCTTTTCCACGTCCTATTTCCACATCTCCCTCGCTCTTTCCTTCTCCCAATACAGCCACGTCTCACCGCCGCATCCGTCCCAATCCCAATCGGTTAAAAAAAAAACGCTTATGGTATATGTACCATACCCCCATACATAAAACATATATCCACAATACAAAATATCCCAACAATCTCACCATTAAATTAACGGAGACATCTAAAATATCTACGAAAGGTCCATAATATCTAAAAAATGCCTATAATATCTAAGAAATGCCCATAACACAAAAAACCCACACAATATAGATAAATACCCCCTAAGGAGAAAGAAAGAAGTGACAAGAAAGACAATCAAGAACATAAATACGCACGCAAAGAAAGACACCGGGGAGAAGACCCAAAAAACACCTAAAGGAGGAGAATCGCTAGGAAGAAGAAGGGAGATCTTGAAAGAGCCCAGGAAAGAAGAGGAAGAAGGAGAAGGGAATTAGAGTAATTAGGATCAGGCTACATCAGTCAAAATCAAAAACATTGGTCGACCAGTCGTCGGACGACGTCGTTTCGCTCTGAAGTTTCCTCTTCTGAAACTCTCTTCATCCGCTCCTGCAAATGGATTGATATGACTTCCGTTAAATTTGACGTTCCTTTGCTGAGAGACTTCAACATGACGTACGATGGCTACCGCTGTGAGGCCGATTACGATCCCGATTCCGATGGCGATGATGAGAATAATAATAATAATAGTAACTACAGATTGTTAAAAGGGTTCGTGTTCGAAATTTCTAGCTCCAAACTGGTGAATTTCAAAGCTAACGGAAATTTAACGGAAGACTACGTTCTGCCTAAGAGGTGGAACATTCAAACGGCAACGTTTCATCTCTTCTTCAAAACTCAGTGGACCGCCAGTGGTCACAGAATTGCAGCAACGCTGAAACAAATGAATGCTAAACTCAAACATCTTGTCTTATCCGGCGCTACCCTCACCGTAAGTATATCTTTATTTTATTTTAGTATGCATTATTTTAAAAGAAACTTATATTAATGGAGTAAATAAAATTCTTATATGTTATTCTAGCATTAATTTTAGATTGAAATTTGAATTGATTACAAATAATGAATGAATGGATGGATGCAGGCACTTCAGCATGCT
This sequence comes from Asclepias syriaca, assembly GCA_027405835.1. NCBI lineage: Eukaryota > Viridiplantae > Streptophyta > Magnoliopsida > Gentianales > Apocynaceae > Asclepias > Asclepias syriaca. The sequence continues at coordinate 11,147 of JAPHNG010000648.1, forward strand.
GCACAAATATTCCATCTTCCATTATTTCTTAAGCTGACCCACCTCGAAATTTGTACCGTGCATTACACAGTCATTGATGCTGGAGCAGTCGCTCACTTCCTCTATCTAACTCCAGTTCTTCAAACCCTCACCCTGGATATGGTACGGTGTATATATATATATATATACATATATAGTTATATAGTTGTATGTATGTATGTATTATTCATATTTGTTTGTATTATGAACAGACAAGCAGACCTGAGAAGGATATGCAGTATAATGAAGGTGAAGGAATAGGAATAGTTCCACCATGTCTGATTACAAATCTGAAAGAGGTGAAATTCATATGTTTCTACAGTTGTCTAACTGAGGAAGGTGACATAAGTTTTCTGAGGTTCATCTTGAAGAATGCTAGGGTTCTTAACCAGATTCAACTCATCAATAACAAGTCAAAAAGTGTCCGAATTCCTGCAAAACTCTCACCGGTGATTCAGCAACTCTTGCTGAGCTATCCTAGAGCATCCAAAGATGCACAGATCTCGTTCGTCATATTATCCTTTGATGACTGTGGACTATTCTGGATGTCATGTGGTATTTCTTTTCCTGTTTTTTTTTTCTCTCCCCAATAATTGCAAACTTATGTAACATATCAAACTTTTAGATATGTTTGCTGCTATTTTGCTGAACTTTATTTCTTGCTTTGGGTTGAAGTTATAAAACATTGAATTTGAACTAGGATTAGTTCAAGACACTGAATTTTCTTTAATAATAAATAGACTTTGAAATATTTTTCTATATTAGATAATGCATACATTTTGTTTTTATATATTATATTATGTTTATTGCTGGATTTGCTTTTTTAAACTTCATTATTTTTTGTATGTGAATATCTAGAGTTTAGATTTATAAAAATATTTTTTTGGATACCTAAAATCTTACTTTTTAGGGGTAAGATGTTTGATAAAGATGAGGTTTTTGACGAGTTATAGTTTTATGGAGTATGATCCTTTATATTATTCTCTTTTCATATTACTGTCATCTTAAAAGAAATCATCCTACTACTAGTTTTATTTGGAAATTTTAATCCCTAGTTCCTTACCATTTATTTTTTCTTTCTTTGATCTTTGTACTAGTTGTGTTTGGATTTATTGGACCTTACCGTAGTTTTTCTTTCGTTTCTTTTTTTTTAAACAGATTTTTAAGTGTTAGTTTAATTGAATAGAATATTTTGAGTTTTAAAAAAAATTCCCTTTTTTGAACCTTAAACTATTTACTCAAAATTTTAAAAAATATTTTGGATTTCAACTCAAGATAATGCTAGAGTTCTCTGGTTTAGAGTTTTACTAACTTTATTACTATGAAACCTTTTAGATAGTAACTTTATTACTATGGAGAGGCAGACTTCTATCTCAAGCTACACGATTACTTCTGATTCAGACGGTAACATCAACAATCCCGGGATATGTGATGCATTCATGTAAGTTACCGCGGAGAACTGTTGAAACATTGGAGAAAGCTAACAGGAATTTCATGTGGGGAGATGACGAAGGCAAGCGATCAATTCACGCTGTCGGATGGAATACGATTTGTACGTCGAAGGATCGAGGAGGTTTGAGATTACGACTAGTAAGGGATGTTCATCAAGTTCTGTTAGCTAAGTTGGCCTGGAGACTCCTCAAAACACCACAAAACGTTTGGGCCAAAATTCTCAAATCAAAGTATAGACAATTGGGTACAAAATTTGACAGTAAAAGTCAATTCGAATCCTTGATATGGAGGGGCATTATACATGGGTATGCTTTACTAAAGGAGGGACTGGAATATACCATGGAAAGCGGCACAAGAGATGTAATTTGGTGGCCATCGGACAAAGGAATCTTTACAACAAAATCAACATATAGCATAATTCATAACGCTGAGGAAGACCGAGGTAGCTTTACGTGGAAAGAAATCTGGCGATTTAAGGGCTCGACAAGAGGACCATTGTTATTATGGCAGATAGCCCATGGAGGTCCGAAGACTTGTTCAATGCTTTGGCAGAGAAAGGTTTTAGAGGAACCAAGCTGCAGACTTTGTGGAGAGATGTTTGAATCAACCATACATGCAGTTCGAGACAGCAAAGTGGCAAGGGGAGTATAGGAATACCTACTGCCACAAAGCCTACATCAGCAATTCTGGAATACAGCGGACAACCAACAGTGGCTGAAGATGAATATGAAACGGGACATGGGAAGGGACCATTGGGGAGTTAATTGGAAATATATATTTAGAATAGGAGTAGCTGAGTTGTGGTACTGGAGAAATATTGTATTATATCATAATAGGGAACCACCTGATGCTAATTGGCTTGCGGGAATGGTTCTGAAAAAATCTTTAGATTTTTTGTGCACATTACACAGGTAATGTTGCAATAGTTACTTGTTTTGGCAGCTACTTGGTAGCTTTGTAATGTTTCTACAATATTAATACAATACACCCATTTAAGGAAAAAATATATATAAATATATGTATGTGTTTGTGTGTGGGATTTCCATCTTTATCTGAAATGTGGATGAAAATCTTTGAATTTCTGAAGAATTTATAAGGTATATATACGTATATATGTTCTCTTCTTGATAGGAAATGTGGGTGGAATTTTTTTTTCCAATTGTATTTATTGGTTTTGAATCCGATTGTTCCCAGATTTGAAGGGTTTCAAGTAAAACTTCTATAAAGTATTTTTTAAAAAATTAATTGATCGGGGTAAGATTCTCCGATCTGAGGATGAGTAGACTCCACTTCTAGTAGGTCAAGTGCCCGGATGTGTTTCTGACATTTGGCCCTCGAATGATTAAGTCGATGACTGAATCTAGGAAACTCTTAAAGGATCGAGAGTGACGGTAAACTATTCCCGACTATACTATTTTGTGATATCTTCCTGGGCAAGGTCTATGTGGGACCCAATCAATCTGTTGTGACATCTACTCCAGACTCTTTAATTTATGTAGACTTTTAAATACTTTAATAACCTCTCATTAATTTGATTCAAGAAATTATAAATAAATAAAAATTTGGGTCACAACAAAAACAAAACGTGTATGTTTGATAAGCCTTTACTTTTTCTTCTAAATTTTTGTAATTTAACAGCAAAGTATGGGGATCTTGGTGACCAGCAGGGACCTTTGAGTAGGGTAACTTCCTCTCACACATGGAAGAGTATACTTCAGGAAAATGAAGCCATGAAACCTGGGATGTAGAACTTGAGTGGATCTGTGAGTTGGAGCCTTACATCTTCTGGAAAATTTACATCAAAATCCACGTGATAGAAACTAATGATACAAGCAGAACCTATAACAGAGGATTGGATGGACATCTGGAGTTTTAAAGGGCCCTTGAACCCTTCTTTCACCTTGTGGTTGCTAAGGAGATCAAAACTGCTCACTATGGAACAGTTGCAATGTAGGCAAATTGTGCTCTCTGTGGACTAAATATCAAATCACAGCTGCATACCCTACATGACTGCATTTACCCACAACAAATTGGAAGTTATTAATCCCGATAGTGAGGCTACACAATATTTTTTGTACTTGTACCTCTACTGAAAGGTGGATTTCTCTCAATCTTAGTCAGAATTTAGATAAATTTGGTAGTTATTGTAATTGGTCTTACTTCTTTAGGGAATCTGTGCATACCATTTGGAGGACCCGCAACTTAAGTCTTTATCGGTCCAGGGAGGGTAGGCAACCTCCAACCCGTCTCACCATTTTTATTTTGGATAAAACATTTAAGTTGCTTTTTGTTTGGGGTAATGATATCGACCGCTACTAGTTAATAGTTCTTTAACGGCATTTTCTACAAGTGTCTGAACTTGATTGTACATTTTTTGCTCATTTATAGTAATATATTTAATTCCGGTTTAAAACAAAAAAAAATTATTTTTATAATAAAATCACTGAAATTATAATAAAGAAAACATTATTTCAATAAATAATAGATCCACTTCTATATATATTTATAATTATTTTGAAATCAAGGTAATTTTTACATTAATGTAACTTTTCAAATATATTTTATTTAAATAGCTAAAATAAATGTGTTTAATTCAAATTTCCTTTTCAATTGATGACTCGACTAGACTGGGAAATGTGACGATTAGAATTCTTTTTCCGTTCATGTGGCATCCCAATTAGTCGTAATAGCCGAGGCTATAACATTCATTCACCCTATCCGATTAGGGTTTTTCTTTGTTCAAGAGACATCTCAGTCGATCGTAATAACAGATGCTATGAAGTTTATACATGTTATGCATGGATATTCAATAGTCAATTTCATTGGTTTTTTTTTTTTTAATCCAAAAAGTTGTAAGTCTTGAGGAAGATTTGTGGAAATTTGAACATTTCACCCCAACTTATTAAGGAGAGTGGCTTGGTGATTTTTCTTTGTTTTAAAAGGAAAAAAAAAGGAGTAAAAAAAATTGATTAAGAAATCTTTGCAACTTAGCAAATGCAACATAGTTCTGCCTCTTCCTCTTTGTTTATTTTGAGTTCCAATTAAAACATGATGGAATAATCTAGACATTTTGCTCTTGCTAAGAGAAGCTTAACTAAAGTTGTAGGTTCAGTTTTGGTGCAATAATGATCTTTTTATTTCTATAGAAATTAATACTTGTCACTTACAACATATGTATTAATTGAAATAATTAACGTAGTTCCAACCGAATATTACCCACCCACAAGGCACGTAACTGATTTTGTTTCCAAACACTAATTACTCACAGTGTGTCCGTTAGAAACTAGGCGTACCACCCAACAACTTTTTATTGTTCCTTAATTAATGAAATTTCTTCTTTTTCTTTATTTATTTTATTTTTTAACTTTTTTTTAATACTTTTTTCTTTATACAAAAAGTTAGAAATAAAAATTATATTTTTTGTCCCAAATATTTTTAAAAAACATTATACTTATTTATGGTTATTTTTCATTCCGAGATATTTGATGTTATTTATTATTATTATTATTATCTTAAAAATATATTTTTTTAAATTGTTTTTTAAAAAATCATAATTAAGATTGGCAAAGCCCTTCCTCTACAACAACACTCTTTCTAAAATATTTCCTGAAATATATATTTTTTTCTCCCGGATATTTTTTGTTCGATACACCTTGAATTTTAATAAAATATAATTTAATTTTTTTAAAAAAATAATATTAATAAGTATATATATATTTTTTTAAAAGGTAAAAATTCTGGTCCGATAACAAGTAAAATATGAGATTAATTAATAATAATTATTTAATTAAACTTATCAATGTTACTTTTACAATTGAAGTTTGTTTATAGACTTTTTAAAAAATAAAAAATCTAAGACATTTAATTTTAAAATCAAAAAAATAATTAAATACAATGCATTCCTTTTAATTAAAGTGGAATTCTTAACATTAAATACAAGGTTTTAAAAAAATTATAAAATGAAACAATATTAAACATTGATAGGAGCGTATTTGAAAACATGGGATTTTGCTAAAGAACTGTCCGAGAAAGTTCCTAATCTTATACCTAAATCTTTACGGTAATAATTTTTATTTGAGTCCGTAAAAGATAAATTTTAATCTTAAAATTAAAAAAGGTTTTCCTTTTTTTTTTGTTTTTTTTCTTTTTTAAAATGTAAGAATAACATTGATATAAGGATGAGATGTTAGGGGTGAAACGGTAATTTTACTTATTTTGTTTGTTTGGTATTAATGTAGATATACATTGGCAAAATTGGAGTGTAGCAAACTCCAATTCAACTCACTCTTCTCTGTCACCTTTTGACAGTGCAACGGGACAAAATCAAGTTTTTATTTGTTAAGGATTTCTAATTAATTTCAAACGACTCACAAAGAAAAAAAACATTCTCCGGCCTCTCCTCCTGCTCGTAAGTTAATTTGTGCACTCTTTTTTCGTTCTTTAATTCCATTTTCTCTTTTTAATTCTTAATCTTTATATTTCATGTGGGTGAAACAACGATCCAGACAACTTTTTAGTTTTTCTCAACAGAAATTAAGGTATGTCCATCTTCTTGTTGTTGTTGTTCTGTTTGTGTGTGTATATATATATATATATATATGTATAGATCAAGAACTGCTTTATTTTTGTTACTTTTCTTGTGTGTGTGTGTTTTTTTATGACATTCATATATAGATCTGTCAGAACCATGACTATTTTTGATGAAAGAATTTCAAAAGAATATATATAGATATATGTATGTGTGTGTGTGGGATTTCTATCTTGATATGAAATGAAATGTGGATGAAAATCTTTGAATTTCTGAAGAAGAATTTAATATATATATATATAATATATATATATATATATATATATATATATATATATATGTTCCCTTCTTGATAAGAAATGTGGGTGGAATTTTTCTTCTTTTTTTTTTCAATTGTATGAATTGGTTTTGAATCCCATTGTTCCTCGATTTGAAGGGTTTCAAGTAAAATTTCTATACAGTATTTTTTAAATTTTATTTTTTTAAAAAATAATTAGGGTAAAATTCTTTGATCTAAGGATGAGTGACTCTACTTGAGATAGACCAAATACCGGATGTGTTTTAGACATTTGACTCTCGAATGATAATTAAGTCGATGACTAAATCTAGAAAATTGTCAAAGGACCGAGAGTTGTCTTCCTAAATGAGATCTATGTGGGATCCAATCAACTTATTGTGACATTTAGCTCAGACTCTTTAATTTTGTATAAACTTTTATAATCTTTGATTCAATTCGATAAATTATAAAGAAATAAAAGTTTGGAGTCACAACAACCTTTTTCTTGTAAATTTTTATATATTAAAATAAAATTGTTGGTTTTAAAATATTAATTGTAATTTTATTTTATTTTATTTATTTAAGGTGAAAACATACCTTCTAAATTCGTTCCATATAAGAACTCACGTTATCTTTGTTCATAAGGTATTCTTTTGTAAGGCCTTTAGAAAGACCAAGGCCCAGATCTTTGGGCCTTGAGATTCTCGGCCCAGATCTTTGAGCCTTGAGATTCTCGGCCCAGATCTTTGGGCTTTGAGATTCTAGGCCCAGATCTTTGCATTCCTTTGTAGTCTAGTTGGTCAGGATACTCGCTCTCACCGGAAAGACCGGTTCAAGTTTCGGCAATGGAATTTGTAATTTTCTTTTTCTTTTTTTTTTGCTTGATATATATATATATATATATATTAATTATTAATTTATCATTGCTATCATTTTTTTGTGCTTGATATATATATATATAATTGTTATTAATTAAATAGAAGAATATTATTTTATTTTTTAAAATAAAAGATAATTTTAAAATATTTTTATATCAAAACTCATAATTTTTTTTGTTTGATATATATATATATATATATATATATATATAATTAAAAAAATTGTATAATTAAACAATTTCCTTTTATACTAATGAAAATTTCAATATATGATTTATATTTTAATTATGATCTAACATTCATTGTATATATCAATTTTATATTTTTTGTATTAAGTGTATCAAAATTATTATATAGAACAGTAAATCTTATATATAAGTTATCAATTATTCATTTTTAGAACAAGAAAAATAAAATAAACAAAGGGTCACAAAATGATAAATAAAGTACATAATACATTATACATAATTGTATTTTATATTTTATTTGGTTTTATACATTTTGCAATGGAGTGCATGCAACACATTACTTAGATTCTTAGCTTCTTTATATTTTTTTCTTTTTTCTCTTTTTTTAGATTTATTGGTGTTGATCCTTTTTTTAACAAATAAAAGAACTGGATATCGAACTTTTTATAAAACATTAGGTGCATTAATTTATTTTTAATTTTAAAACTTGATCATAGAATTATAATATGGTAAGTCAAATTTAAAATGAAAGCTGATGTGGATAAATTTCCTTCATTCAAGTACATCGAACTGGCCTTGTTTCTGGAGTAAAGAAACACAATTTTAAAATGATAAATGTACATTTCAGTTTGAAAAACTAATAAAAAAAATCTTTAATACTTAAATGAATAATTACTATTCACAAAAAAAAATATTATGGTATGTATCAAAACACTTTGTCAACATCACTTATCTCACTATGCTCCTCCACTTCAGTTGGTTTTGGTTGCTCGACGTCCTTGTCTAATGTAGCCTTCTGTTCAACCTCTCTGCTACAATCTTTTAACTTTTTAATCTTTTTCTTCACGAATTTTAAATCTTTGCTTATATTTTTAATTATTTCAGAATTTTCTTTCTCAAAGTTGATCAATTGTGCAATAGAATCTTTAGCATCTTCTAGTTTCTTCTCAAAGATGGATAATTGGTCTGGACGATACAATATTTCTCGAATTGTGGCCTTTTTTTGAGACTCCGCTAACTCAATAATGTATGAATATGGATAGCACTTTCTTGAAAGATTCTGCTCATCATTTTGGTTGATATTTCTTATCAAGGGCTTGCGAATCGGAAGGCCTCTGAAATCAAATACTAGAGGATCGCCATCATCCATGATTTCTTGGGATGCTTTTCCTTTCCTTTCCTTGTTCATGATTTCTTGCAAAATATGAGAAAGAAAAATAAACTTTATAAGCTCTAATAATAATAATATTATCTTAATTTAAGACATATAAAGAAAGAATTAAAAAGGTGTTAGAATTTATTTACATTCTTTTATTGAAATATATATATATATATATATATATATATATATATTATATATATATATATTGATTGATTTTATGCTATTCTATAAAAAATAAAATAAAATATTAATAAATATCACTTAATTTCTTAATATGACAATATATATAAATATTAAAAAAAATTGACAACATATTCTTGTATCTATCTGTATGTATGTGTAGGCTTAGTTTTCCTTTTCTACCCAGAAATATTCTTCCTTTCTTGTTTTTACCGCTAATACAATTAAAAACTTTTTTCTTGTAGTAATAAAAATCCTATACTGTAATTTTTATATATATTTTATTTACAATATAATATTTTTATTGTTTATATTGTACTTATTTGTAATTATATTTAAGAAATATTATTTAAAACCATAATCCATATATATATATATATATATAGAAATTTTAAATCTTTTATCCAAAAAAAAAGTTAAAATCTTGAAAATCAAATTGTAAATAATATCTCAAGAGGACAAAGGACAAATATTTTGTATGTCTAACATGTCTTTTTTTAGACTCACCTAAAATATATAATATTTTTAAAAACAATATTATTAAAAAAAATAATAATAATAATTAAAAAGAAAAAAAATCAACTATGTCATTTATTTCATGGTTTATATAAACCTTAAAACCAACGAAAATGGCAACAAAAAAAAAATCCAATTTTACATTTCATATGGCCAAAACTAAGTTTTTATATTCTATTTGTTTTCAAAGAAAAAAGAAAAAAAAGAAATAAAACAACATTGTGATTAGTTCGTTTTTTAAATTTTATGTAAAAAGTAATATTCTTGCATTCGTAAAAAGAAAAAATTAATAAATAGAAAATTTATATTGCATTTGTTATACGTATTTTAATTTTACGAAATGAAAGAAGAAAATGGAAACAATCAAAGTATTAAGAAAAAAAGGTGGGCTATTTATATCAATTATCCCACATCGGCCTTTTTAAGAATGGGGAATGTTCTAATCTAAGAGGTTCCAATGGATCTTGGAACATTGGGCTAAACAATTTTACTGGGTAGATTTTGGTACTTACCTTTCTTGCCCATTAAAGCTAAGATGGATTTGCCCCAACTGAACCAATATCTGTACTTGGAATAGATCTTACTTTTCTAATACTTTTATAGGAATCTAGTAGCTTGAGATAATCGGTAAACCAACTCCTAATCTCAAAATTCATATATCCTTCAAGAAATCCATGAGACCAAACGATAATTGAGGGTTCGAATCTCCTAGGTGAATTATGTAGGATAATTTTGGGTCAGATCCTAACCTCAAAGTCCATATATGCTTCAAACAATTTATCGGACCAAATGAACTACTAATATCCTCACTTGACATAATACCAAAGGACAAATCGGAATTAATTAAGGTCTTAGCAACAGTCTTCTAATCAAAGCATTATTGGAGATAGTAACCCATGAGTTGTGCCATATGGATATGGATTTGCTGTCTCCCACACGAAACTACAAATCCATTTTTAAAAGTAGACGTCCCTCCATTATGCAACGCCAAATATAACTACTACCCCGAATCATATGAGCTTGAAGAAAAGAAGTTTGGGAATAGTATTTTGCACGTAAATCACAGCAACCATAGAGTGAAAAATTGAATCTGTCACCAACCTTGTTCAAAATTATATAAATATTTATTTTAAAAACATCAGAATTATGTTAAAGATTTATAAAATTACAAATCTTGTAATATATCACTTAGATGTTTTTATTAATAAAATATTGTCCAAGTTCACCCAATATTTCTATGTGAAGTTCCTTATTTTTATTTTATTTTTTTTGAAAGAAAATAACTTAATATTTGTGTATGAAAACCTTTTTAGATTTAGAAATTTTAATAATTTTCTGTATGTACGTTATATCATTAGTAATAATTTCCTTTTTATAGAAATAATTCTTTTCCAATGCTTTAACTTTGTATTTTCACAATTTTGTATATAAATGGTCCACTGATTCAAACCGAAAAAAAGTCTTGTTCATAATTTGAGACTCATCTAAAATAGTTAATATTTTTTTAAAAAAAAATTTATTCAAAAATAAAAATAATAATTAGAAGGAAAAACATCAACTATCTCAAAGTATATATACCCTAAAACCAAGTAAAATTGCCAAAAATATCCAATTTTACATTTCAGGTCTACTAAAGTTACATTGTTTACCTCCTCTCTTTACCCCTTTTGCTCCACATGTGAAGATTCAATGTTTTGGTCATTTAGATGGATTAACCACATTTTGTGATCATATAACGACAAATTTTGCCTCGTGATGCCCAATCCTCAAACCTATTGCAGCAAGACCAAGTAAGTAAATATTTAATTACTAAAACGAGTTTAATCACTTGGTTCAAATATGTTCTTCAATTGCTCCTCACATATTTAGAGACTAGCCTCAACAACATTGGTCTACAACAAAATTTTAGAAAGAAGTAGAAATTAGAAAAATTATTAATTAATAGTTAATATAAATAAATTAACTAGAAGTAGAATTACGAATATGACAACACTAGAACCAGTAATGGAATTAACCTCATCGACATGTCCTGAATAATTCAGATTGTCTACTTAAATGCGAGTAATTCTAATATACCAAGAGGAGTAATCCTCGACTACATCACTTCCATCAACTGTTGTTGGCATTTCAGAAAGAACATGATTGTATAAATTTTTCTAATAATAAAGATGAGTTTGGCGATGTATCATCCAATCAATAGACATACTACACGTAATTAGCATTTGTGTAGTCAAGAGAGTTTACTTGAAACATGTTTCGAAATTGATAGATAATGTCCAAATTGCCTAGTAACTCGATCATGAAAATGGAGCTCTACAATTTCCCAACATATCAACGGTACATCAACACTCCGTATGTTCCGGTCAACTAAATATCTCTCTGGAAGATATTCATAATCTCATTGTATGACATCCACGAAAATTACAATATATATGTATATATATTCGTAGTCATATGAGAGGTGGCCCGATATCCATATACCAATGATCAGATAGAGCAGAGAGAGTTAATGTGTGAACTGCTGCATAGACATCATTGGGTGTAAATTGGAAAGAGACAGTTGACTCACTAGCCAAATGGGCTTGAGTCTGGGCTGGTGGACGTGAGCCCAAAATACTGGAGGCCTGTGGAGAAGAAGCAAACAGCCCAGCCCAAGGAGCAATTGGATAGGAGCAATGTGGACTTGGCCAGGAAGCTTGTGAAGTGGACCAAGAAGAGGGTGAAGCCCACATGAAGGAGGAAGCCCAAGGTGGAGGCTGAGTCCAGTGTTGTGGATGAGATGGCAACCCGCGAACAAAGATCATCCAGATCCGAGACCTAGAGAATTGAATGGGCGGATCGATTTCTATGTTGCTCCACCAAGTTGACGTTGGCCCTTGCCGGAGCAACCACCATCACGTTGACCGGACCGGCCGCTGGAGTTGTTGTCTGAAGAATTATTAGAAGGATCCAGAGAGGTAACCAAAAAAGAAGATTGGTCCGATTGTGGATCGGATTGTTTTGAACGACTTGTTTCTTCCAAAACTAACATGGAACGAGCCTTATAAAATAAAGACAACGTGTCACCATGGTAGATTTGAGAACCTGCATTAGCATAGACATCAGTTAATCCAGCAATTAAATGAAGGACAAGCCGATCATTAGAAATGGGAGCGCCAACATTGGATAAATGATCCACCAAGGATTTGAGATGCTAAGAGGAAACATCAACAAAATTATCTATATCAACGTTGGAAAATTCTTATTCAAGGTAGAGAGCTCGAGAATTTTTGTTGTTAGAACCGAAGAACATAATCAAGAGCAAAAGACGATGTGGCCTTAGAAGAAGAGGTTAGAATTATGTGATCCAACACCTAATAAGCTCGAGCATAAATTTTAATAAGGTTAGACCACGTGATGTATTGACTAATTTGCAGATCCAAGGTAATCTTAATAAAATTGGTAATATTAGAAACTCCAAGAGCAGTTTGAGCAAGAAGATGGAAAGATTTTTAGTCTTTTCCGCCGGACATTATATCAATTTTTTTTAAAAAAGTATAAACTAAAAAAGAAAAAATAATAATAAGATAAAAAGAGAACCAAAATATTAATTTAGTTCTCTGATACCATGAAAAAAATATAATATATTGATATTTTTTTATTAACAATGATAAATATATATACAATAAAGTCGTAGATAAAAGGTAGAAAAATTAAAAAGAAATTTCGAGATCAAATCAAATCATATAAGATATACAAAGATAAATAAAAATAATATAAAAAAAATAAGATGTAAGAGTTCCTACTAGCTCGTAAATATTCTCTTGACTCGTTTTGTAGACGGGTAAATATTTTACATTAGTATAGGACCAACAATCTTTTTGTTGATAAGTATGAACCGATCGCTTAGCAATCTTTTGTATAATCTATTAGGCTACCTCAATATGTAAATCATATTTCTTTATATATGAAATTCTCTAATTTTAAATAAAAAAAATTAATAAAAAAAAGTTCATGTATTTGTAAAGTAAAAAACATTAAAATAAAACATTAATGTAAGGGACTAAATTTTATTTTCAAGAATTCATGCTCAATATCATGACAAATGAATATATAAATTCTTAAATATTATTACATGTCAACAATATATTATTACTTAGATATTTATTATTATCGAAATAAAAAATTGTGAAGCTATATTTTGAATATTTTCTATTTTGAGACTGTAGAATATTTTCAAAATAAAAAATATTTTGAATATTTTCTATTGTGAAGCTATATAAAATTTATTTGATATCATAATCTATAATAAATAAGTTAGATTACGATTTTTAAAACAAGGAAAGTAGAATCTTTATTACCAACATTCATAAATAATGTTGTTTAAGATATGATGTAATAAACTAAATTATTTATATTTTGAATTTTTTTTATAAAAAATCATTTCTATATTTTTTAAAAGTTGAGATATTTGAACTAAAATTATTATGTTTAAATTTGAAAAAAGTAAAAAAAAAAGAAAAAGAAAAATCTTTCACCATTGTATTTTCACAATTTTGTATCTAAAAATTCCACTGATTCTAACCGAAAAATAATTTCTAACGAATTAAAAAGTAATTTTTACTTTTTATTTCATTATTGTGTCAAATTTGTGAAGTGTATGTATCAAATTTACTAAATTAAATCCATTAGGTGTGAAGTGTATGTAACAAAATCCTTCGCTAATATAAGATTTAATGAGGAGTGAAAATTGACTTTAGTTTAATTTAATAATAGCAATTAAAATCAAAACTCATTCTCATGCTTGAAACTACTTACTTCATATATATATATATATATATATATATATATATATATATATGGAAATATTAACTTCAAAGTTGGTAATGTTTATATATATATATATATTAAATCTTTTGTCCAAAAAAATTTAAATCTTGCAAGTCAAATTGTAAATAATATTTGAGGAGGACATATATTTGTTTTTTATATTTGTTTAACATATCATGTTTATAATTTGAGATTCATCTAAAATAGTTAATATTTTTTAAAAAACATATTATTGAAAAATAATAATAATAAGAATTAGAAGGAAAAATATCAACTATTTCAATGTATATATACCCTAAAACCAATGGAAATGGTCAAAAAAATCCATCTTTACATTTAAGGTCTGCGGAAGTTACATTGTTTACCTCCTCTCTTTACCTCTTTTGCTCCACATGTGATGATTCGATTCTTTGGTCGTTTAGATGGATTAACTACATTTTGCGATCATGTAACAAAACATCTTGCCTCGTGATATCCAATCATCGATTCTATTGCAGCAAGACCACGGGTAAGTAAATATTTAATTCGACTTAAACTAGTTTAATCACGTGGTTAAGATATGTTCTTCAACTGCTCCTCACGTATTTGGAGACTAGCCTCAACAACATTGGTCTACAAGCAAATTTGAGAAAGAAGTAGAAATTTAAAAAATTAGTAATTAATAGTTAATATAAATATATTAACTAGAAGTAGAAATTACGAATATGACAACACTGGAACTGGTAATGGAATAGATCTCATCGACATGCCCTCTATAAATCAGATTGCTTACTAAAATGCCAGTAATTCTAATATTCCTAGAGCCGTAATCCTCGACTACATCACTTTCATCAACCGTTGTTGGTATTTCATAAACAACATGAATGTATCAATTTTCCTAATGATAAAGATGAGCCAGGTGATGTATCATCCAATCAATAGACATACTACAGGTAATTAGCATTTGTGTAGTCAAGAGAGTTTACCGGAAATATGTTTCAAAATTGATTGATAAAGTCCAAATTGCCTAGCAACTAGATTAGGAATGTGGAGCTCTACAATCTCCCAACATATCAACGGTACACCAACACTCCATATGTTTCTACCAACTAAATATCTCTCTGGAAGATATTCATAATCTCGTTGTATGATATCCATGAAAACTACAATATATATGTATATATATTCAATTGTATTGTCATAAATATTAAATTTTATATTAAATTGAAAAAGAATATCACCCGATTGGGGGACATTGCCTCATGTTGATCTTGATAAGTGATAAGAACATGGGTCGATAGTTTGGTGAGATCAAATTTCACTTGCCACCTTTGCTCCGTGTGGTGCTAACTCTAGTAAAATTGGTAACTCAAAGGATATTTGGTTGTAATAAGGGAAGACCCTCCCATGCCCACAACTGTAAAACAAAATTATTAAAAGTAATATTAGATTCAACTTTGAATTTAATATAACTTTGAAATTTTTTAATATTTAAATTAAATATTACCCGAAGTAGTACCACAGAGACATGAAACTCACATGCCTCACATTTTGATGTCATACACATTGATCGATACAAGTAAGCAAGAACGCCACTACTCCAACTTAAATTACCAGCATCCTTCAAATTTTCTAAATGAAAGGAGATACTTAAGGTTAATTCTATTACCCGTACGTTCAGTGAATAATAAACCACCGATCAATAATAGAGTTAACGATTGTGAGTACTACAATAAATGATCCTTAGATGCATCGGGAGATAAAGCGATCGCCAAATACCTATCTAAAGCAGCCTTCCTCATTCTATTACACTTTATTTCATCTACTCTAGGTTTAAAATCCAAAAACCTCTCACATAAATCTAGCCAATATTCCGTACCACCACATCCTTGGCCTAATAATAGGCTATCCATCAATACGTAGACCCCATAACACTGCAATAACTTGTAATGTAATAGTCACCTCACAACATGAGAGGTGAAATGTATGTGTCTCTGGTCTCTACCTTTCTACAAGTGCAGTAACTAAACTATGATCAACCATATAATATCCAACACATGCTACCCCTCCAAATCTAGCAATATCTAATTACTCCCTCAGTCTAGTTGGAGCCATGGTATACAACTAAAAAAAACTAGAATCAAACATCCTCACAACTAGTGAATTATCACTCGTCTCTTTTACACCATCCCATATTAAAGACGTCCTATGACCATTGTGCTCATCAACACAGTTGCCTTTATCGAACATAGATTACAGCTTCAAGAGAACTGGCCATCTACCTTAACATAAATGTGGGTATTAATTAGAATGTCTCATTCATAACATGAGTAAGTAACCTGCCACATAAGGAAAATTAACATTATTAACTATTTTTAAAAAATCCTTAACATTAAAAAAGTTTTTTCAAAAAGAAAAAGGATAGCCCAATTAAGAAAAATCAGAAATCAACATAGGGAAAGAAGGTCAATCACCCAACACAGAAAATAAGGGGAGAATCAACTCTATAAAATAAATTAAAAAGAATTAGTCCAACCCACAACAAAATAACTAGCCATCTAAAAAAGGTCGGCCAAGAAATACAGAAGACAACTCATACAAAAAGAAATCAACTGCAGTAAAAAAATGGACTCACTTGAACTTTAAAAAGGTCAGCCAAGACATAAAAAATCAACGCTGAAAAAAATAAAAATTAGACAACAAAAAAAAGAATCAGAAAGGGCAAAAAAACAATAGATTATGATAAGGACCAAGTTTAGAAGAAAATACTCAAAATATATAACAAAATCCAACATATAAATGAATAAGTTTAGCAAAAAAATACACTATAATTATTGGGGAAAACTCAATTCACATATGAAGATTTCCCAAAGGAAGCTGCTAACAAGCTTAGTTGAAAACAAAGACATTAACAATGTGGTTGGAAAGCACACTTTAAAAAGTACATAGTTCTCCACCACAGTAGATGGAAAACATACACATACATAACATCCATCCTAGCATTCAGAGGTTTTTTCACACATAAATTTCTCATCCCAAGAAATCAATACTACATCTCAAGAAAAGAAATGTCAATAATATAAATTCTCTTAAAATCATCATAATAAGATCCTAAAAGATAGAATCATTTGTAACCTCTAAAACTAGCACTAGTAACCAAAGAAAAGAGAGAAAGAGAGAGAAAGAGGAAGAGAATAGAAACCAAAGAACTACATACATATAACTTCAACCTATTTCTATCAAAATAGCTTCCTGAAATTAGATTCTAAATACGAAACAAAAATAATGATGAGCTCAAACAAAAAGGACAATCAGAAATCAATGCGAGAAAAGAATGTCAAATAGACAACACAAAAAATAGAGGAAATTAGGCAAAAAATGAATAATATATAACAAAATCCAACATATAAATGAATAATTTTAGCAAAAAATACACTACAATTGTTGGGGCAAACTCAATTTACATCCGAAGATTTTCCAAAGGAAGGCTAACAAGCCTAGTTGAAAGACAAAGACATTCAATGTGGTTGGAAACTTCTTGATATAATAACACACATTAAAACTTCCGGATATAATAATCACATAAGCAAAATTATCATTTTGCATGCTACAAAGCCATCTATTTTATTTATTTTTAACTGTACTGAATATTAAATCCATATTGAAAGACAAACATAAAATAGAAAGAACACTTTTACCACAACATCTGGATATATATCACCGTATAACCTCACTAGTTCTGACTAGAAAGTCAACACAATGGAATTGCCATATATCTTATGGTAAATTTGAAATCATAATTTTAAAAATAAAAAGTAAACATAAAATTTAAAAGGATAAAAAAGACAAGTCGTACTTACCTGAATTGTGCAATATCAGTGGGTTGTTTAGTTATCGTCGTCATACGTTGTTTAGTTGACGTCGGACATTGTTTAGTTATTGCCTCCATACCAATGCTTCTTTCAATTGAACTGTTGGGTGGGCAAGGGTTTCTATCTGGAGCTGGATTGAAGAAGAAAAGGAAAAAAGAACAAAAAGAAAAGGGAAAAAAGAGAGGAGAATAATTAAAATAAAATTTATTTAAAACATATATAAAAATAAAATAAAAGGAAATATGGAAACCACGTCAAATTGGAATGGAAGGAAAAAATTGAAAGAAGAGAGAAAATAGAGAAAGAGAAAACGAGAAAAGAGAAAAAATTTAATTTTTTTGTGGGTTTCATTAGGATTCATTTTCTGAATGAGTCAAGGTTAGTTTTAGAAATAGTTTTACAAACATGGTTAAATGGGGACCATTTTAAAAAAGTTGAGTTATTTTAGAAAAAAAAGATCCCAAAATTAAATTAAAAAGCTAAAGGAAAATTTTACACATATATATAATCACAAAGTTCATGAATTTGTAAACAAATTTGGGAGCTTTCGATAACTGAACAATTCAGCACAAAGTCAGCTCGAGGCATGTTGGTGCATAGAAGATGTCGTTGAGCACAGTTACCGTGGTTAGATGTTTGGAATTTTAAGGGACACTTGTTGAACAACATAACAGATATCAAGTCTGGTGAAGGTCAAATATTGAAGAGCAACAGTAAATTTACGGTATTTAGTCAGATCAAGATAAAGAGAACCAGATAATTGACTAAGATTGGATTTAACATCAACCAACTTAGAAGTAGGCTTGTAGGTAGACATGTTGGTACGATCAATAATTTCTTGAGCATATTTCTATTGGGATAAAAATAATCCAGAGGAAGTACGAGTAATAGAAATTTCCAAAATATAGCTCTAGGGACCCAAGTCCTTCATAGAAAATTTAGAACCCAAAAGTTTCATAATAGAGTCACAAAGAGCCGGAGAAGAGGCAATGAGAATGATATCATCAACATAACGAAGAAGATAAGCCATATTAGTACCTTGACGAAATATAAATAAAGATTGATCCAACATACTATGATGAAAGTCCAAGTATGAACATAATCAGCATAATACTGGTAATATGCACGAGGAGCCTGTATGAGACTATATAGAGATTTTCTGAGTAAACAGACATGATTAGGATGATGGGAATCATGAAATCAAGGTGGCTGCAACATGTCAATAGAATTAAAGATGTGGACATAGAGAAAAATATTTTTGACATCTAACTAATGATACACCAAGATTTAGAAAGAGAAAGAGTGAGAACTGCGTGAATAGTGGTAGGCCTGACCACGGGAGTGAAAGTTTCACCACAGTCAACACTAGTTTATTGTCCGACACATCACCAACAAGGCGAGCTTCGTGACGCTCAAAAGAGCTATCAGATTTAGTATTGTACTTGAAAATCTATAAACTATGAATGACATTAGCGGTAGCAGGACGAGGAACAAGTTCTCACGTCTTATTTTCAATAAGAGCATCAAACTCATCTTGCATAGCCAATTTCTCATTAGGATCCCCAAGATCACTGAGAGGAGTTTTAGGTAAAGGAGAAATAGAAAAAGAAATAGAATTCAGATTAAATAATTGTTTGGGTTTAAAAATGCCATGATAGGCTATAGTAATTATTTGGGAAGAAAGATGAAGGTCCAAGATCAGTAGGTCGCGGGTCAGGTTGTGGCCCAAGAGTACAAGCTGGATCCGAGGTGAGTAGGGGAGCTAGGTGCGTCCGCAGATCAACGGCTGGAGTGGATTGAGGAGGAGCAGAAATAAATTGGGCCGCGGGTGACCGAATAGCAGATGGGTTAGGGCTGAGAATTACACAGGTGGGCTTGAGGGAGTATGGGCTTTGGATAGGGCTAGAGATAAAGAAAGTGGGCTAGAGTTTGCAGATCGGCCCAACAGAGAAGAAAAAAATAGAGGAGGAAAATCTGTAGAGAAAGAAGGTTGTTGCATAGACAAAAAATAATTAGAAAAATAAGCACGAGGAAAATGGAAATTTAGACTCATCAAATAAGACATGGCGGGAAATAAAAATTTTATTAATAGATAAATCTAGACATTTGTAACCTCTATGATTCGGAGGGTACCCCAAAAAGACTATGGAGTGGAGCAAGCCTGCAATTGATTACAAGAGGCAGAGGAAATAATAGGAAAACAGAGACAATCAAAATATACGTAAATGATGGTAAGTTGAAATTTTATGATAAAGAAGGTACGTAGGAGTAAGAAAATATCTAGTGAGGGAGGGAAGAATATTTAACAAATAAGTGGCCAAGTGAAGGCATATGACCAAAAAGAGGGAACAGAAGTATGAGAGAGAAGATTGCAGATAATATTATTTATGATGCGGATTTTACATTCAACTTTGTCATTTTTGGAGGAGGTATAGGAGCATAAAAATGAAAATTAATACCATGTGAAAGACAAAAATAACTCAAAGAAACATTATCAAATTTTTTACTATTGTCACATTGCAGGAATTTAATACGACATTCAAATTGAGTATAAATATGAGAATGAAAATTAATAAAAATAGAGGAAACTTGAGATTTAGGAGAATAGGAAAAGTCCATAAAAATTTTGTAAAATCATCAAGAAATAACAAATAATAACGATGACCACTAGAACTGATAACATGAGATGTCCGAATATCACTATGTATTAAATAAAAAGGCATCTGAGTAGAAGTAACTTATGGAAAAAAATAGAAGTTTAATAAATTCCTAAAGGACAAGACGAACATAAAGGTTCCTGATTATTAATACATGGAATAAATTGACGCTGACGAAGGGGGTGAAGAATAGCGGGACCCAGATGACCAAGCTAGTTATGCCACACCGCAGGAGAAAAAGCAGCAAAGGAAGAGGACAACAAGGGACGAAGGGAAGGATGATGCATGAGAGGGTAGAGATCACGGGAGCTGTTACAGTGCAAAAGGGGGAGACATGTCCCAAAATTCTTAACAAAAAACAAAAAAGATCAAATTAAACATAAACATTGTTATCAATAATGAATTAATGGAATGAAATAAGATTTTTAATTAAAGGGGAGCATGTAAAATATTATTTAAAGATAGAGGGGGAGAAGAATTTGGTAAAACAATATGCCCAAGACCCTTAACTAGAGTAGTATGACTGTTGTCAACAATAATATGATGCGGATTGCTTAAATTGGAATAAGACCAGAGAATACCTCTATTGGTAGTCATATGAGAGGTGACCCAGTATCCATGCACCAATGATCAGATGGAGGAGAGAGAGTTAATGTATGAACGACTTCATAGACATAGTAGGTGTAAATTGGAAAGAGACAGTTCACCCACTAGCCAAATGGGCTTATGTCTGGACTGGTGGACGTGAGCCCAAAATACTAGAGGCTTGTGGAGAAGGAGCAGACGACCCAGCCCAAGGAGCAGTTGGATAGGGGTAAGGTGGACTTGGCCAAGAAGCTTGCGAAGTGGACCAAGAAGAGGGTGAAGCCCACATAAAGGAGGAAGCCTAGGTGGTGGTTGAGTCCAGTTTTGTGGGTGAGATGGCGACCCACGAAGAAAGATTATCTGGATCAGAGACCTAGCGAATTGAATGGACGGATCAATTTTTGTGCTGCTCCACCAAGTTGACGTCAGCCCCTGCCAGAGCAACCGCCACTGCGATGACTGGACCGACCGCCGGAGTTGTTGTCGAAAAAATTATTAGAAGGATCCAGAGAGGAAACCAAGAAAGTAGATTGGTCCGACGATGGATCAGATCATTTTGAACGAGTTGTTTCTTCCAGAACTAATATGGAATGAGCCTTATAAAATAAAGGCAACGTGTCACCATGGTGGATTTGAGTACCTACATTAGCATAGACATTAGTTAATCCAGAAATTAACTGAAGGACCAACCTATCATTAGAAATGGGAGCGCCAACGTTGGACAAATGATCTGCCAAAGATTTGAGATTTTAAAAGGAAGTGTCAACAAAATTATCCATATGAACGTTGAAAAATTCTTGTTCATGGTAAAGAGATCGGGAATTTTTGTTGTTAGAAAATATTTCACGTAAGCGATTCTAGGCAATTTCTACGGTACTTTCTTGCTCCAATATAGTGGTAAGAAAATCATTGGAGATGGTGCCATAAATCCATTGTAAAGTTATAACATTAATACGGAACCAAAGATCAAAATCAGAAGCGAAAGACCACGTGATCCAACACCTGATAAGCCCGAGCATAAATATTAATAAGGATAGACTACGTGATGTATTGACTGATTTGTAGATCCAAGGTAATCTTAATAAAATTGGTAATTTTAGGAACTACAAGAGCAGTTTGTGCAAGAAGATGGAAAGATTCTGAGTCTTTTTCGCCGGCCATTATATCAACTTTGAAAAAAAAACGTACAAACTAAAAAAGAAAAAATAATAATAAGATCAAAAGTGAACCAAAATGTTAATTTAGTATTTTGATACCATGAAAGATATATACAATAGAGTCTTACATAAAAAGTAGAAACATAAAGAAAAATATTTTCAAGATCAAATCAAATCATATAAGATATACGAAGATAAATAAAAATAATATTAAAATAATAAGATCTAAGAGTTCCTACTAGCTGGTAAATATTTTCGTCTCGTTTTGTAGAGTAGTAAATATTTTATATTAGTATAGGGCCAACAATCTTTTTGTTGATAAGTATGAACCGATCGCTTATCATTGACTATATATTTTTAGGCAGACCCTTCATGAGTTATGGACTAACCATAACCATAGAAGACACATTAATAAGAACTTATTGCATCCACGAGGGACTAGGGATACTTAGAAATCTTTTGTATATTCTATTAGGCTACCTCAATATGTAAATCATATTTCTTTATATATATGAAATACTCTGGTTTTAAACAAAAAATATAAAAAATTAAAAAATTCATGTGTTTGTAAAGTAAAAACATTAAAATAAAACTTTAATGTAATGGACTAAATTTTATTTTTAAGAATTCATGCATAATATCGTGACAAATGAATATAAATTCTTAAATATTATTGCATGTCAACAATATATATCATTTTTTAGATATTTATGTTATCAAAATAAAAACTTGTGAAGCTATATTTTGAATGTTTTTTTATTTTGAGACGGTAGAAAATACATTATCTTGTTCAACAAATACAAGAAATTAATTAAGGTCTTAGCAACAACCAACACAATCAAAGGAATTAAAAACAAGTGAAAAATTATTTATAAATTATTAGTTTATATTCTAATACATATTTTATCATCTAACATTCTCTTGTATATATTGTATTTATTTGTAATTATATTAAGAAATATTATTTAAAATTATTTAAATCTTTTGTTTTAAAAAAAGTTAAAATCTTGCAAGTCAAATTGTAAATAATATATGAGGATAAACATTTCCTTTTTAAGTTAGTCTAACATGTCTTTTTGAAATTCACCTAAAATAATTAATATTTTAAAAATATATAATAATAATAATAAAAATAATGAAAAGGAAAAACAAAATCAACTATCTCATTTATTTCAAATTTTATATATACCCTATAACCAACTAAAACCAACGAAAATGGCAAAAAATCTATTTTTACATTTCATACGTCCAAAACTAAGCTTTTGTATTTTATTTTAATTTCAAAAAAATAATTAAAATTTTTATTTATCTATTTTCTTCTTTAAAAATTAAATCTATGAAAAAACATACCAAAATCTTTAGGTCTTCAAATCTTTAATAACAATTGGACCTTTGATTCACATATCATCAAACATTTTAATAATGTGTATTCAACACAACATTCCTTCTCAAAACTAGAACCTAAACTTTATTCCCATTCCTCATAACACTCACTATTTCTCAAAAAGAAATACAGCATGCTTTATTCTAGTTTAAACTTAAAAAAAGTCCTAAGTCTGGTGGACTGCATCCTTTTTTTCTTCAAACTAACCTGGAATCAAACACAACATCAAGTTAGTACAATGATCTTGAATTTCTTTACCAATGTTAAAATGCCTGATCATTTAAATAACACTTACATTTCCTTAATTCTTAAAAGTGACAATCATAATTCTATAAATGATTTCCGACTTATTAGTTTATGTAACACTAGCTATAAGGTTATTATTAAAATTCTAGCCTCTAGACTAAGAACAATTATGCTAAATCTTATTTCTCCTATGCAATCAGCTTGCTTACCTAATAGAAGGGCAGCTGACCATACAATTATTGTGCAAGTTCTTCATTTTTTTAAAACTTATAAGAGTAAAAACCATCATATAGTTATTAAAATTGATATGAAAAAAGTTTTTGACAGTTTAGAATGGTCATTTCACTACAAGAAAATTTAATTTTAGCAACGGTCATATTTGTCGATAAGCTGTCGTAAAATGACATTTGCGACGGATTTGCAACAAATATGACTGTCGCTAAAAACACTGTTACTAATAGCAACGCCGTTAATATTTAGTTGCTATTTGTGATAGATTTGTAAGTATGTACGCCCGACTATTAGCAACTATGTATGCCCAACTATTCGCAACTATGTACACCCGTCATTTATGACTGAGAGATCATGAATTCAAAACATGGTAAAGACGAAAATCGTCGCATAAGTATTTTAAATATATATATATATATATATATATATATAATATATATATATATATATATATATATATATATATATATATCATATTGTAATAGAAATGTTATATTATTAATTAATTTTATTGTAATATCCATAACAAAACATAAGCAAAAAAATGTTATGCAGTAAGATTAGAATTCAATCCTAATTGGACGCTATTTGGAGTATTGATATTCCCAATTTGATTAAAATATGAATTAGTACAAATATTTTGTCAAATAAAAAAATTATTAAAAGGAAAAAAAGTTTTTTTTTCCTTTTTGTCCCCAAAACATTGTAGTGTATATAAAAAAAAGGAAAAGAAAACTTTAATGTATTGTATATTCACTTCTTTAACCTTAATTTATGATTTGTTTATATATATAAAATTTAAATTAATTTTTTAAAAAAATATTATTGGAAAAAGGAAATAAAACAAAAAAATATTTTATAATTAATACATTAAGTGTAGGACAACAGAAAAGTTGACAATGATAATATTGGCAAATATGGAGAGAGAAAAGATGGCAACAACTCTTTCACATATTTTCAACGTGGAGATTTTAGAAATGTTGTTCCACAAAATTAATTACCAAATAAAATAAAATATCAAAAAATAAAAAAGGTAAAAGCACAAAATTTCAAATTAGATAAGTGATGTTTACTTTTCTAAAAAATAAGTGATGTTGTATTATTTCAAATAAGATAAACAACGTCACTTATTTCAAACAACATCACTTCAGTTGGTTTTGGTTGCTAGACGTAGTCGTCTAATGCAGCCTTCTGTTCAATCTTTTTGGCATAATACAATAGAGAATTTTTATGACATTGCACTGCCTCTCTACTACAATCTTTTAACTTTTCAATTTTCCTCTTCACGGATTTTAAATCGTTGCTCATACTCTCAATTATTTCAGAATTTTCTTTCTCAAAGTTAATCAACTTTGCTATGGGATCTTTAGCTTGCTCTTCTAGTTTCTTCTTAAGGTTGGATAATGGATCTAGACGCTACAATATTTCTCGAATTGTATCCTTATTGTGAGACTCAGCTAACTCAATATTCCCTTTCCAATCCTTTAGATATTTTTTCATAACAATGTATGGATATGCCGAAGGATCGCCATCATCCATGACCTTTAGGGACCTGGTGGTATCATTCATTTCTTGGGGTACTTTTCCTTTCTTTTTGTTGTTCATAATTTTTTGCAAAATATGGGAAAGAAAAATAAACTTTATAATTTATAAGTTCTAATAATAATGTTATCTTAATTTTAAAACATACCTTTTGGAAAAATGTAAAGCCTTTAGTATCATACTTCTAAATTCTTTCCATATAAAAACTCACGTTATCTATGTTCATAAGGTATTCTTTTGAAAGGCCTTTAAGGCCCAGATCTTTGGGCCTTGAGATTCTCGGCCCAACCAAAATTAATTTATTAATATTTTTAATTCAACAATACAGTTTGCATTCCTTTGTAGTCTAGTATTTGTAATTTTCTTTTTCTTTTTTTTGTTTGATATATATATTGTTTTTTTTAATTAAAAAAATTGTTCAATTAAACACTTTCCTTTTATACTAATGAAAATTTCTATATTTGGTTTATATTTTAATTATAATCTAACATTCATTGTATATACCAATTTTATATTTTTTGTATTAAGTGTATCAAACATTATTATATAGAATAGTAAACCTTATATATAAGTTATCAATTATTCATTTTTAAAATAAAAAAATAAAATAAACAAAGGTTCACAAAATGAAAAATAAAGTACATAATACATTATACAAAATTGTATTTTATTTTTTATTTGGTTTTATACATTTTGCAATGGAGTACATGCAACACATTACTTAGATTCTTAGCTTCTTTTTTTTCTTTTTTTCTTTTTTTCCTTTTTTTAGATTTATTGGTATTGATCCTGTTTTTTAACAAATAAAAGAATTGGATATTGAACTTTTTATAAGAAATTAGGTACATTAAAGAATATCCAAAACTTGAAACTAGAATTTTAACATTCCTTTTCATTGTTTATTTGGGGCAAAATCCAAAATGGTATTAAGATATAAGGGGTTTTTTTTAATAATCAGATATCTTTATCGACTAATTTATCAGATCCAAAAATAAAACAAAAATGTATCCGAGAAAGTAGATATCATCATTGACTAATCTATTAGGGAAATGTTGGTGATAAGTTGATCATCAACTTCTTACATAATGAAAGAAAAGTAAAACATATCTATGAGGAAGTAGAGAGAAATGCTTATGTAATCTTCTTTTGCTTTGCTCTCCTTCTTGTTGTTGCATCTGAAAAAAGATTAAACCATCAACTATTTATATATAATGTACTAAGAAGCTACCATAATAAATGTTATGAATTTTGATGTTAGTATTTTTCCTTTAGCTTTATAAGCTATTATTGTTCCCTTTTTAGAAGAGAATTTATTTATCTGAATAATGACATGAAAATACCACGTATAAATTGTTATTGACTGCCATATTTGGATTGTCAAATGCTCTTTGTCACGAGAATAATAACTTTCTTGAGAGTGAGTCCCATAGCAGTTTTTGCCGAACGAAAAGGGATTATAGGCTTTTTGCCGTTATTCAGTTTTCCCTTTAGATAGACATTCCTCAGCAGATTATTCATTTTGGGACCCATCAGTATTATTATCGTTTGCGAGGTGAAATGTGAGATGTACCGCACTCCCTATGTAGTTCAATCTCTTATTCATAGGTATATACATTTTGTTTTTAGTCGATATATAAAACATTATCTCTTATTCATTTCTTGCAGTACTTTGAATATTTCTTGTTTGACTTGCCACGTGTCCTATTTGACATGTTGGCTAGTCACGTGTACTTATTTTCTTTCATTTTTAATGCATATTAGACCAATAAATATAATTAAATCATTTTAAAAAGTTTAATAAAATATGATAACCATAAATATATAATTGACACATAAGCTCATATGATTTATTAAAATAAAAATCCAACAATATTCACCTGTTAGTTAGCGCGTAAGGTTCGGTCTCATTCTCATTAACTTTTCTTAATTTACAAAATATAAATTTTACCATGGAAGTGTTGAATTAGTTAAAGCCTTGGCCTTACTCTATGCAATCCATCGTTGGGTTCATCATAATATGTTTGAACACGTCAAATTGCGTGGTGATTGCTAAGTGTTAATCCAGAATCTATAATCTTGAGCACAAAATTTTACTTCTACAGGTCATTTAGTTTAGCTAATTCGTTGCGTTTTGGTTGCTTTTGATAATTTTTCTCTTAAGTTTATTCTCCAGAATCATAATATACCGACTTATTTATTAGCGATTATTGGTCTTGACTTACAAATCTTTCAAGAATGGTTTGTTCATTTCCCAAATGTTTCATCTCGGACTTTTAGAGAATAATTTAATATAATATTATTTTCCTTTCAAAAAAATTGATAATTAATTTACTTAAAACAAATAAAATATTTACAAGAAAAAGAGGAAAGAGTTGGTGTCCAATTTCGCCAAAAGATCTTCAAAAATATATGTACTTCATAATAGCATATATAAATTTTCAAATAAATAATATATTTATTATTTATTTCCTTTAGAAACTACACTTAATTAAACTAATTTATCAACCCTTAACACGTATTTTTAAGATATATTAATTATTTCATATTAAGTTTTTAAGTTTAATCTTATTTTAACTTTTTTTCTTTTTAAAATTTATATAATTTTGAATTTTATTAGAAATGTTTTATTAATGTTTTTTTATTAAAGGTATTACAAGTTTTTTTGAGGATTTTTATTTAAAGTAATAATAATTTTTTCTTTTGTTTTTTTCTTGTTCATTTAATTTTTTAAGTTATGTAAATTATTTTATATTTTTAACATCTATTTTTAAATTTATTTTAATAAAAATAATAAGTGAAATATACACTAATTATTTAAAAGCAATTGAATAATTATGTATTATTATTTTAATAAATTAAGAGAAGAATGAATTTGAAAAATTTGAATTAAATAAGAATTAAATTATGAAAAAGAATAAAACTAATATGAATAATAAAAAATTGTTAAGAAGCTAAATCCAAAATTATCTTAACAATGTATTATATTTTATTTATATGTAACATATATATATAAAGTATTTTCAAGGATGGAAATAGGAAATATGATTTTAAAAGTTATGTTATCTTTGGTTCAATCTTATTTTATCTTATTTTTAATAATAAATTTTTATTAGTAAAAAAATCAATTTGTTTAATTATATTAAATTTTCAATTATAAATAAAAAAGGAAAGAATATTTTAGCAAACAAAAGGAAAAATAAATGTATTCACATACATACAAGTCCAAGAATAATAGCTTGTAAAGAAAAGGAAAAGTTAACTTCAAAATTGGTAAATAATTGAAGCAAAGTAAATAGCTGAATTCAATTGTCAGTATCTCAAATAATATTAATTTCCAATCCAAAAACATAACAAGAGAATCATTAAATCTTCTAGTATATTAAACCACAAAAATGTAAACAAATCACAAGAATATCTATCTATAACAAGACATGACCAACAAATGTTATTTGAAAACCTTCATTTTTTAAAGCTCATTTTTCTCACTATGCTCCTCTTTAGTTGGTTTTGGTTGTTGGACGATGTCGTTTGATGCAGCCTCCTATTGAACATTTTTGGCATAATCCAATAGAGAATTTTTATGACATTGCACTACCAACCTGCTATAATCATTTAATTTTTTAATCTTTCTAGTCACGAATTATAAATTATTGCTCATATTTTCAATTATTTCAGAATTTCCTTTCTCAAAGTTAATCAACTGTACAATAGAATCTTTAGCCTCTTCTAGCTTTTTCTCGAGGTTGCATAATAAGTCTGCACATTGCACTATTTCTTGACTTGCAGCCTTACTGTGGGAGTCAGCTAACAGAAGAATATCTTCCCAATCCTTTACATATTTTTCCTGAACAAGGTATGGATATGGATAGCACTTTCTTGAACAAGGATTCTGCTCATCAAGGATTCCTGAACAAGGTTCATCATCGACTATTCCTTAGAAATGTCCCTCTCCTCGGGACTCAGAGCTTTTCCTTTCCCTTTGTTATTCATGATTCCTTACAAAATATGAGAGAAAAAATAATAAACTTTATATAGTGTAATAATATTATCTAAATTTAAAGACATACTCAAATAAGGAAAACTTTGTTATTTAAAAATTAAAGTTTTATTGAAAAAATAATAAAATATTATTTTATTTTAAATATATGAATATTGATGATAAAATATTATGCCCAAATTCCCAATTCAAATTTTTCTATCAAATGCCGCAAAGCTTATCAATAAACCATAACACTCTAAAGAATAACTAAAATTTCAAATTAAAATTTTAACATTTTTTTTTCAAGATCTAAAGTTTTTTTATTATTATTACCACATATCTTCATCAACTAATTTATTAGATTCAAAAAAGAAAAAAAAGAAAAAAATATATACTTAAGAAAGTGAATATCCTTATTGACTAATTTATAAGGAAAATGTTGTTTATCAACTTCTTACATAAAGAAAGAAAAGTAAAACATACCTATGATGAAATAGAGAGAAATGCTTATGCAATCATCTTTTGTTTTGCTCTTCGCGTCTTGTTATTGCATATGAAAAAAATTAAGTTTAAAAATCAAATATTTATTTATATTGTATTAAAGATATGTGATATTCTTACCATAATAAACTTTACCAATTCTCAAGTTAGTATTTTCCTTTTTCTTTACAAGATATTATTCTTGGATTTGTATGTGAATACATTTATTTTTCCCTTTGTTTGCTAAGATATTCTTTCACTTTTTTTATAATTGAAAATTTGATATAATTAAATAATATTGTTTCCTTTTTTACTAATAAAAATTTGGTACACAACTATATATATATATATATATATGTATGTATGTATATATGTATATATATATTATTTGCATATATATATGTACATATATATATATGTATGTATATAAATTGACAAATTTTAAGTTAAAAAAAATTGACAAATTTTATGATACATAATAATTTATTGGAAATATATATATATATATCTATATATTATATATATATATATATATATATTTATTATTTATATTGGATGTTTATATAATGAAAAATTATATTAAAAATATGTTTTTATTTGGTAGTAACTTTATTTATAACTTTGGGAGGTTATAAGTTTGATACATGTTTCAAAATTTTAAAAGTTGAGATATTTGAACTAAAATTATTATGTTTAAATTTGAAAAAAATAAACAAAAAAAAAAAAAAAAGATAAATCCTATACCATTGTATTTTCACAATTTTATATCTAAATAGTCCAATGATTCAAACAGAAAAATAATTTTTAACCAATTCAAAAGTAATTTTTACTTTTTATTTCATTATTTTATCAAATTTGTGAAGTGTATATATCATTATATATATTATTAGTTTATATTCTATTACATAGTTTCTCATCTAACATTCTCTCGTATATATTGTATTTATATGTAATTATATTAAGAAATATTATTTAAAATTATTTAAATCTTTTGTTAAAAAAAAAGTTAAAATCTTGCACGTCAAATTGTAAATAATATATGAGGACAAATATATATATTTTTTATGCCAGTCTAACATGTTTTTATTTTAAATTCACCTAAAATAATTAATATTTTAAAAATATATAATAATAATAATAATAATAATAATAATAAGGAAAAAAAATCAACTATCTCATTTATTTCAAAGTTTATATAAATCCTATAACAAATTAAAACCAACGAAAATGGCAAAAAAGTCTATTTTTACATTTCATACGGCCAAAACTAAGCTTTTGTATTTTATTTTAATTTCAAAAAAATAATTAAAAATTTTATTTATCTATTTTCTTCTTTAAAAAATAAATCTATGAAAAAACATACCAAAATCTTTAGGTCTTCAAATCTTTAATAACAATTGGACCTTTGATTCACATATCATCAAACATTTTAATAATGTGTATTCAACACAACATTCCTTCTCAAAACTAGAACCTAAACTTTATTCCCATTCCTCATAACACTCACTATTTCTCAAAAAGAATTACAGCATGCTTTATTCTAGTTTAAACATAAAAAAAGTCCTGAGTCTGGTGGACTGCATCCTTTTTTTCTTCAAACAAACCTGGAATCAAACCCAACATCAAGTTAGTACAATGATCTTGAATTTCTTTACCAATGTTAAAATGCCTGATTATTTAAATAACACTTACATTTCCTTAATTCCTAAAAGTAACAATCACAATTCTATAAATGATTTCCGACTTATTAGTTTATGTAACACTAGTTATAAGATTATTATTAAAATTCTTGCTTCTAGACTAAGAACAATTATGCCAAATCATATTTCTCCTATTCAATCAGCCTGCTTACCTAATAGAAGGGCCGCGGACCATACAATTATTGTGCAAGAAGTTCTTCATTCTTTTAAAACTTCTGAGACTAAAAAGCATCATATAGTTATTAAAATTAATATGGAAAAAGTTTTTGACAATTTGGAATGATCATTTCACTACAAGAAAATTTAGCAACAATCATATTTGTCGAAAAGTCTCAAAATGACTTTAATGTATTTGTAAAATAAAAATATTAAAATAAAACTTTAATTTAATGGACTAATTATTTTTTAAAAGAATTCATGGGTAAATATGAATTCTTAAATGTTATTACATATCAATAATATATCATTACTTAGATATTTATGTTATCGAAATAAAAAAACGTAACCATGACATTATATTAAAAATATTTTTTATTTTGAGAGAATTGAAAATACGTTATCTTGTTGAACGAGCACAAGAATTAAAGCCCTAGCAATAACTAAAGTAATCAAATCTTTTAATATATCAAACTATATTAAATGAGAAGCAAAGATATCAAATAAATTAAAAGCAAGTGAAAAGAACCAACTTATAACATAGAAATTAAAATGAAAGAGTATTTGGACATATTACATTAATTAAGAAAAAGTACTTATGTTTTACATAATACTTATAAAACAATGCAAATTGCAGATTTAAACTATAAATATATCCTAAAATGTAAACAAACAAAAAGGTTATATCCATAACAAAACATAAGCAAGAAATGTTATTTGAAAACCTTAATATTTTTAAGTCCTTGAAACAACATCACTTATCTCACCAAAATACAACATTTTCACTTATGATGTAAAGATGAAGTAAGATTAGAATTCAATCCTAATTGGAGACTATTTGGAGCGTTGATATTCCTAATTTGATTAAAATATGAATTAGTACAAATATTTCGTCAAATAAAAAAATAAATAAAAGGAAAAAAAGTTTTTTTTCCTTTTTTTTCCCCAAAATATTTGTAGTGTATATAAACAAAAAAGGAAAAGAAAACTTTAATGTAAGTATCGTATATTCCCTTCTTTAACCTTAATGGATGATTTGTTTCCTTTTTCCAAAAATGGTATATTATCCTTTGACTCTTGATTGCCAACTAACTAGTTAATTAGTACCTATTACAAATATAATTCAATTATATAAAAATAAAAATATATATCGCTAAATCTTGTACTATATTAAGCAATATTATATAAGGTAAACTATCTCAAATGCACCTCTTAAATGTTAAAATCCAGCTTTTGCACCTCAAAGATTTTTTGTACATAGAGTGCCATTAACGTTTCAAAATATCCCACTATATGCACATCTGTTAAGTCAAATCGTTAGTGATTCAATTTTGCCGTTAGTCAATTTTTTTTCACTATTTAGCACTATTCCAGTTAGGGGCATTTTTATCCAATTTTTCTTAATTTCTTTCCATTTTTTAATTCTTTTCTCTTTCCTTCTTCTTCCTCTTTTCTCTCTCTTCCTTCTTTTTCTCTCCATTAATTTAATTTTTTTTCTCTCTCTTCCTCTTTTCTCTCTCTTTTTCTTCTCCTTTCTCTCTCCTTTTTTCTCCTCATTTCTCTCTGATCTCTGTATTTCTTCTTGTAATAACATGGTGGAATTCGCGCCCTCTTCCTCAATTCATCCGCTCTCTTCCTCAATTCATCTCCTTCCGACGAATCCATCACTTTCCTTACATCATTTTTGTATTTTATATTCATCCCTCACGCCACTCCAATTTTTAGAATTTCCCTTACCAGGTAAGCATTCAGTGGGTTGATCCGAGTGCATTTCCCACACTGCTATCAGTACTCCCATGGATATACTCTTCATACACGAACTCCAACCACAGTGACTCAGAAAACCTCATGTCAACGGATGTGCTAGAATTTCTAATTGCGGCGCCCAATCTAGAATCACAATTCATCTTCCCTCAATTCTCTCTACAAATCCCTCCGCTAATCAAACTTTCCCATCTTCCCCTTTGAAACTATCCGCTTTGTCTGGGTACTTGATAACCCACATGAATTTTTGCCCACTCTGTTCCAATTCTATAGCAATTTCTGCAATTCCTCGTCTCTTAAGCAAGTAGTGGTACCGAAAGAAACAAATATTATAGAATTTGAGGATTGTTTGTCCAGCCACTCCAAGTATTGATTATTGGGGTTTTTTCTCTGCGGGATTGAAATTAGATTCAACGGGCCAATAGCCCAATGCCATGAAATAATCCATCAATGAATTCGGCCCGAACATTTCATCCATGGGAGGAATTTGATCTTGAATTTGTCGAGGAGGAAGAAAAAGGAGAGAAATACAAAGATCAGAGAAATGAGGAGGAAGAAGGAGAGAGAAAGAAGGAAGAGAGAGAAAGGAAGAAGAAAAAGAGAGAGAGAAAAGAGGAAGAGAAAAAAAAAGTTAAATTAACGAAGAGAGAAAGAAGGAATAGAGAAAAAAGAGGAAGAAGAAGGAAAGAAAAAAGAATTAAAAAAATGAAAAGAAATTAAGAAAATTTGGACAAAAATGCTCCTAATTGGAACAGTGCCAAATAGTGAAAAAAGGTTGACTAACGAAAATATTGAGTCACTAACTGTTTGACTTAACAGAGGTACATGTAGTGGGACGTTTTGAAACGTTAATGGCAGTCTATGTACAAAAAATCTTTGAGGTGCAAAAGTTGGATTTTGGCATTTAAGAGGTGCATCTGCGATAATTTACCCTATTATATAAGTTAATTAAGAAAATTATTCAAGTAACATTAAAAATAAAATAATATATATATATATAATATATATATATATTATATATATATATATTTTAAAAAAATTAGAATAACCTTAAAAATCAAAGGAGAAAATATTGTCAACAAAAAAAAGAAAAAAAAAAGAAGAGATACATTGAATGTGAATACCAATACACTTAGCAACTATTTTTTATATATAGAAAATTGAAATTAACTTTAAAATATATATATATATATATATTATTGGAAAAATGAAATAAAACAAAAAAATATTTTATAATTTATACATTAACTGTAGGACAACAGAAAAGTTGATAATGATAATATTGGCAAATATGGAGAGAGAAAAGATGGCAACAACTATTTCACATATTTTCAACGTGGAGATTTTGAAAATGTTGTCCGACAAAATTAATTACCAAATAAAACAAAATATCAAAAAAAAAAAAAAGGTAAAGGCACAAAATTTCAAATTAGACAAGTGATGTTTACTTTTCTAAAAATAAGTGATGTTGTATTATTTCAATTAAGCTAAACAACATCACTTATTTCAAACAACATCACTTCAATTGGTTTTGGTTGCTAGACGTAGTTGAGATATTTGAACAAAAATTATTATGTTTTAATTTTAAAAAAGTAAAAAAAAGAAAAAAGAAAAAGAAAAATCCTTCACCATTGTATTTTCACAATTTTGTATCCAAATAGACCACTAATTCAAACCGAAAAATAATTTCTAACAGATTCGAAAGTAATTTTTACTTTTTATTTTATTATTTTGTCAAATTTGTGAAGTGTATGTATCAAATTTACTCAATTAAATCCATTAGGTGTGAAGTGTATGTATGAAAATCTTTCGCCAATATAAGATTTAATGAGGAGTGAAAATTGACTTTAGTTTAATTTAATAATAGCAATTAAAATCACAACTCATTCTCCTGCTTGAAACTACTTACTTACACACACACACACATATATATATATATATATATTGTAAATCTTTTGTCAAAAAAATTTAAATCTTTCAAGTCAAATTGTAAATAATATTTGAGGAGGACAAATATTTTTTTTATATTCGTTTAACATGTCTTGTTCATAATTTGAGATTCATCTAAAATAGTTAATATTTTTATAAAAAAATATTATTGAAAAATAATAATAATATTTAGAAGGAAAAATATCAACTATCTCAAGGTATATTATACCCTAAAACCAATGAAAATGGTCAAAAAATCCATCTTTACATTTCAGGTCTATTGAAGTTACAATGTTTATCTCCTTTCTTTACCCCTTTTGCTCCACACGTGAAGATTCGATTATTTGGTCGTTTAGATGGATTAACCACATTTTGTGATCATGTAACAACACATCTTGCCTTGTGATGTCCAATCTTCGATCCTATTACAGCAAGACCATTAGTAAGTAAATATTTAATTCGACTAAAACTAGTTTAATCAGTTGGTTCAGATATGTTCTTCAACTGCTCCTCACATATTTGGAGACTAGCCTCAACAACATTGGTCTACAAATTTGAGAAAGAAGTAGAAATTTAAAAAATTATTAATTAATAGTTAATATAAATAAATTAACTAGAAGTAGAAATTACGAATATGACAACATTGGAACTGGTAATGGAATACATCTCATTGACATGCCCTCTATAAATCAGATTGCCTACTAAAATGCGAGTAATTCTAATATACCTAGAGCAGTAATCCTCGACTACATCACTTTCATGAACCGTTGTTGGTATTTTAGAAACAACATGATTGTATCAATTTTCCTAATGATAAAGATGAGCTAGGTGATGTATCATCCAATCAATAGACATACTACAAATAATTAGCATTTGTGTAGTCGAGAGAGTTTACTAGAAACATGTTTCGGAATTGATTGATAATGTCCAATTGCCTAGCAACTCGATCAGGAATGTGGAGCTCTACAATCTCCTAACATATCAACGGTACACGAACACTCCATATGTTTCAGCCACCTAAATATCCCTCTGGAAGATATTCATAATCTCATTGTATGACATCCATGAAAACTACAATATATATGTATATATATTCAATTGTATTGTCATAAATATTAAATTATATATTAAATTGAAATAGAATATCACTTGATTGGGGGACATTGGGTTATTTTAATCTTGATAAGTGATAAGAACATGGGTCGATAGTTTTTTTAGATCAAATTTCACTTGCCACCTTTCTCCGTGCGGTGCTAACTTTGGTAAAATTGGTAACTCAAAGCGTATATTTGGTTGTAATAAGGGAAGATGCTCCCATGCCCACAACTGTAAAACAAAATTATTAAAAGTAATATTAGATTCAACTTTCAATTTAATGTAACTTTGAAATTTTTTAATATTTAAATTAAATATTACCCGAAGTAGTACCACAGAGACTTGAAATTTCACATGCCTCACATTTTGATGTCATACACATTGATCGATACAAGTAAGCAAGAACGCCACTACTCCAACTTAAATTCTCAGCGTCCTTCAATTTTTCTAAATGAAGGAGATACTAGTTCTATTACCTGTACGTTCAGTGAATAATAAACCACCGATCAATAATAGTGTTAACGATTATGAGTACTACAATAAATGATCCTTAGATGCATCGGGTGATAAAGCAATCGCCAAATACCTATCTAAAGCAGCCTTCCTCATTTGTTACACTTTATTTCATCTACTCTAGGTTTAAAATCCAAAAGCCTCTCACATAAATCTTGCCAATATTCTGTACCACCCACATCCTTGGCCTAATAATAGGCTCTCCATCAATAGGTAGACCCCATAACACTGCAATATCTTGTAATGTAATAGTCACCTCACCCCATGAGAGGTGAAATGTATGTGTCTCTGGTCTCTACCTTTCTACAAGTGCAGTAACTAAACTATGATCAACCATAAAATATCCAACATGTGCTACCCCTCCAAATCCCGCAATATCTAATTACCCTAACTCTAGTTGGAGCCATGGTATACAACTCAAAAAAACTAGAATCAAACCTCCTCACAACTAGTGAATTCTCACTCATCTCTTTTACACCATCCCATATTAAAGACGTCCTATGATCATTGTGCTCATCAAAACAGTTGCATTTATCCAACATAGATTACATCTTCAAGAGAACTCGTCATCTACCTTAACATAAATGTGGATATTAATTAGAATGTCTCATTCATAACATAAGTCGTGTTGAAAAACAATTATCTCTTTCCTACTAAGTAACCTGCCACATAAGGAAAATAACATTATTAACCATTTTAAATAAAACATTAACATAAAAAAGGTTGGTTCAAAAAGAAAAAGGATAGCCCAATTAAGAAAAATCAGAAATCAACACAGGGAAAGAAGGTCAATCACCCAACACAAAAAATAGGGGGAGAATCAACTCTATAAAATAAATTAAAAAAAAATTTGTCCAACCCAAAACAAAATAACTAGCCATCTAAAAAAAGGTCGGCCAAGAAATACAAAAGACAACTCATACAAAAAGAAATAAACTCCAGTAAACAAAATGGAATCAGTTGAACTTTAAAAAGGTCAGCCAAGACATAAAAAATAACGCTAAAAAAATGGAAATCAGACAACACAAAAAAAAAGAAAAAAAGAATCAGAAGGGACAAAATAACAACAGATTATGATAAGGACCAATTTTATAAGAAAATACTCAAAATATAAAAAAATCCAACATATAAATGATCAATTTTAGTAGAAAAATACGTTATAATTATTGGGGCAAACTCAATTCACATATGAAGATTTTCCAAAGGAGGCGGCTAACAAGCTTAGTTGAAAACAAAGACATTA
Organism: Asclepias syriaca; assembly: GCA_027405835.1. Classification (NCBI taxonomy): domain Eukaryota; kingdom Viridiplantae; phylum Streptophyta; class Magnoliopsida; order Gentianales; family Apocynaceae; genus Asclepias; species Asclepias syriaca. The sequence goes on from JAPHNG010000648.1 coordinate 49,667, forward strand.
ACAATGTGGTTGGAAAGCACACATTAAAAAGTACATAGTTCTCCGCTACAGTAGATGGAAAACATACACACACACAACATCCATTCTAGCATTCAGAGGTTTTTTCACACATAACTTTCTCATCCAAAAAAATCAATACTACATCTCAAGAAAAAAATGTCAATGATATAAATTCTCTTAACATCATCATAATAAGATCCTAAAAGATAGAATGATTTGTAACCTCTAAAACTAGCACTAGTAACCAAAGAAAAGAGAGAGAGAGAGAACGAGGAAGAAAATAGAAACCAAAGAACTACATACATATAACTTCAACCTATTTCTAACAAAATAGCTTACTGAAATTAGATTCTAAATACGAAACAAAAACAATGATGAGCTCAAACAAAAAGGACAATCAGAAATCAATGCGGGAAAACAATGTCAAATAGACAACACAAAAAATAGAGGAAATTAGGCAGAAAATGAATAATATATAACAAAATCCAACATATAAATGAATAATTTTAGCAAAAAATACACTACAATTGCTGGGGCAAACTCAATTCACATCCGAAGATTTTCCAAAGGAAGGCTAACAAGCCTAGTTGAAAAACAAACACATTCAATGCGGTTGGAAACTTCTTGATATAATAACACACATTAAAACTTCTGGATATAATAATCACATAAGCAAAATTATCATTTTGCATGCTACAAAGCCATCTATTTTATTTATTTTTAACTGTACTGAATATTAAATCCATATTGAAAGACAAACATAAAGTAGAAAGAACACTTTTACCACAACATCTGGATATTTATCACCATATAACCTCACTAGTTCTAACTAGAAAGTCAACACAATGGAATAACCATATATCTTATGGTAAATTTGAAAACATAATTTTAAAAATAAAAAGTAAAAATAAATTTAAAAGGAGAAAAAAGACAAGTCGTACTTACTTGAATTGTGCAATATCAGTGGTTTGTTTAGTTATCGTCATCATACGTTGTTTAGTTGACGTCGGACGTTGTTTAGTTACTGCGTCTATACCAATGCTTCTTTCAATTGAACTGTTGGGTGGACTAGGGTTTCTGTCGGGAGCTGGATTGGAGAAGAAAAGGAAAAAATAACAAAGAGAAAAGGGAAAAAGAGAGGAAAATAATTAAAATAAAATTTATTTAAAACATATATAAAAATAAAATAAAAGGAATATGGAAACCACGTCAAATCGGAATGGAAGGAAAAAATTGAAAGAACAGAGAAAATAGAGAAAGAGAAAAAGAGAAAAGAGAAAATTTTTAATTTATTTTAGTAGGTTTCATTAGGATTCATTTTCTGAATGAGTCATGGTAAGATTTAGAAATAGTTATTCAAACAAGGTTAAATGTAGACCATTTTAAAAAAGTTGAGTTATTTTGGGAAAAAACTTCCAAAATTAAATTAGTAAGCTAAAGGAAAATTTTACACATAATATAATCACAAAGTTCATGAATTTGTAAACAAATTTGGGAGCTTTCGATAACTGAACAATTCAGCACAAAGTCAGCTCGAGGCACGTTGGTGCAGAGAAAATGTCATTGAGCACAGTTACCGTGGTTAGATGTTTGGAATTTTAAGGGACCACGACGAGCTTCATTTACACTTGTTGAACAACATAGCAGATATCAAGTCTGGTGAAGGTCAAATATTGAAGAGCAACAATAATATGACGGTATTTAGTCAGATCAAGATAAAGAGAACCAGATAATTGACTAAGCTTGGATTTAATAACAGGCATAGAAGCGGGCTTGTAGGTAGACATGTTGGTACGATCAATAATTTCTTGAGCATGCTTCTGTTGTGATAAAAATAATTCAGAGGAAGTACGCGTGATAGATATTCCCAAAAAATAGTTCGAGGGACTTAAGTCCTTCATAGCAAATTTAGAACCCAAAAGTTCCATAATCGAGTCACAAAGAGCTGGAGAAGAGGCAATGCGAATGATATTATCAACATAACAAAGAAGATAAACCATATCAGTACCTTGACGAAAAATAAATAAAGAATGAACATAATCAGCAAAATGCTTGTACTATGCACGAGAAGCCTGTATAAGACTATATAAAGATTTTCTAAGTAAACAGACATGGTTAGGGTGATGGGGATCATGAAAATAAGCTGGTTGCAACATGTCAATAGTATTAAAGAGGTGGACATAGAGAAAAACATGTTTGACATCTAACTAATGATAGACCAAGATTTAGAAAGAGCAAGAGTGAGAATTGTGTGAATAGTGGTAGGGTTGACCACGGTTGTGAAAGTTTCACCACAGTCAACACTAGTTTGTTGTGTGATACATACCCAACGAGGCGAGCTTTGTGACGCTCAAAAGAGCCATCAGATTTGGTTTTGTACCTAAAAATCCATAAACTATGAGTGACATTAGCTGTAGCAGGACGAGGAACAAGTTCTCACGTCTTATTTTCAATAAGAGCATCAAACTCGTCTTGCATAGCCAATTTCTCATTAGGATCCCCAAGATCATTGAGAAGATTTTTAGGTAAAGGAGAAATAGAAAAAAAAATAATTGTTTGGGTTTAAAAATGCCATGACGGGCTATAGTCATTATTTGGGAAGAAAGAGATGAAGGTCCAAGATCAGTAGGTCGCGGGTCAGGTTGTGGCCCAAGAGCAGAAGCTGGATCCGAGGTGAGTAGGGGAGCCAGGTGCGTCCGCAGATCAACGGCTGGAGTGGATTGAGGAGGAGCATAAATGAATTGGGCAGCGAGTGACCGAATAGCAGATGGGTCTGGGCTGAGAATCGCGGGCGGGCTTGAGGGAGCATGGGTTGTGGACTGGGCTGGAGATAAAGAAGGTGGGCTAGAGTTTGCAGATCGGCCCAACAAAGAAGAAAAAAATAGAGGAGGGAAATCTGTAGAGAGAGAAGGTTGTTGCATAGATGAAAAATAATTAGAAAATCTAGACATTTTATTAAGACATGGCAAGAAATAAGCACGAGGAAAATGGAAATTTAGACTCATCAAATAAGACATGGCGGGAAATAAAACTTTTATTAATAGATAAATCTAGATATTTGTAACCTCTATGATTCAGAGGGTACCCTAAAAAGACTATGGAGTGGAGCGAGCCTGCAATTGATTACAAGAGGCAGATGAAATAAGAGGAAAATAGAGAATAAAAAATACGTAAATGATGGTAAATTGAAATTTTATGATAAAGAAGGTGCGTAGGAGTAAGAAAATATCTAGTGCCGGAGGGAAGAATATTTAACAGATAAGTGGCCAAGTGAAGGCATATGACCAAAAAGATGAGGGAAAGAAGTATGAGAGAGAAGATTGCACATAATATTATTTTTGATGCGGATTTTGCGTTCAACTTTGTCATTTTTGGATGAGGTATAGGAGCATGAAAAATGAAAATTAATGCCATGTGAAAGACAAAAATAACGCAAAGAAACATTATCAAATTTTTTACCATTGTCACATTGCAAGAATTTAATAGGACATTCAAATTGAGTATAAATATAGGAATTAAAATTAATAAAAATAGAGGAAACTTGAGATTTAGGAGAAATAGGAAAAGTCTATAAAAAATTTGTAAAATCATCAAGAAATAACAAATAATAAAGATGACCACTAGAACTGATAACATGAGATGTCCAAATATCACTATATATAAAATAAAAAGGCATTTGAGTAGAAGTAACTTATGGAAAAATAGAAGTTTAATAAATTCCTAAAGGACAAGAGGAACATAAAGGTTCTTGATTATTAATACATGGAATAAATTGACACTGACGAAGGGGGTGAAGAATAGCGGGACCCGGATGACCAAGCCAGTTATGCCACAATACAGGAGAAAAAGCAACAAAGGAAGAGGACAACTAGGGACGAAGTGAAGGTTGATGCATGAGAGGGTAGAGATCACCGGAGCTATTACAGTGCAAAAGGGGGAGACCAGTCTCAAAATTCTTAACAAAAAAACAAAAAGGATCAAATTAAACATAAACATTGTTATCAATAGTGAATTGATGGAATGAAATAAGATTTTTAATTAAAGGGGAGCATGTAAAATATTATTTAAAGATAGAGGGGGAGAAGAATTTGGAAAGACAATATGCCCATGACCCTTAATTGGGTAGTATGACTGTTGTCAACAATAATATGATGATGATTGCTTAAATTGGAATAAGACGAGAGAATACCTCTATTCGAAGTCATATGAGAGGTGGCCCAATATCCATGTGCCAATGATCAGATGGAGGAGAGAGAGTTAATGTATGAACGGCTTCATAGACATAGTGGGTGTAAATTGGAAAAAGACAATTGACCCACTAGCCAAATGGGCTTAAGTTTGGGTTGGTGGACATGAGCCCAAAATACTAGAGGCTTGTGGAGAAGGAGCAGACGGCCCAACCCAAGGAGGAGTTGGATAGGGATAAGGTGGACTTGTCTAGGAAGCTTGCGAAGTGGACCAAGAAGAGGGTAAAGCCCACATAAAGGAGGAAGCCAAGGTGGAGGTTAAGTCCAATTTTGTGGGTGAGATGGTGACCCGCGAACGAAGATCATCTAAATCTGAGACCTAGCAAATTGAATGGGCGGGCCGATTTCAGTGCTGCTCCACCAAGTTGACGTCAGCCCCTGTTGGAGCAACTACCTCTGCAATGACCGGACCGACCGCCAAAGTTATTGTCGAAAAAAGTATTAGAAGGATCCAAAGATGAAACCAAGAAAGTAGATTGGTCCGACGGTGGATCGAATCGTTTTGAATTAGGTGTTTCTTCTAGAACTAACATGGAACGAGGCTTATAAAATAAAAGCAATGTGTCACCATGGTGGATTTGAGTACCTGCATTAGCATAGACATTAGTTAATCCAGAAATTAACTGAAGGACCAACCGATCATTAGAAATTGGAGCGCCAAGTTGGATAAATGATTCGCCAAAGATTTGAGATTTTAAGAGGAAGCGTCAAAAGATTATCCATATGAACGTTGAAAAATTCGTGTTCATGGTAAAGAGATCGGGAATTTTTGTTGTTAGAAAACATTTCACGTAAGCGATTTCAGGCAATTTCTACGGTGCTTTCTTGCTCCAATATAGTGGTAAGAAAATTATTGGAGATGGTGTCATAAATCTATTGTAAAATTATAACATTAATATGAGCCAAAGATCGAAATCATAAGCGAAAGACCACATGATCCAACACTTGATAAGCCCGAGCATAAATATTAAGAAGGATAGACCACGTGATGTATTGACTGATTTGTAGATCCAAGGTAATCTTAATAAAATTGATAATTTTAGGAACTACAAGAGTAGTTTGAGCAAGAAGATGGAAAGATTTTGAGTCTTTTTCGCCGGACATTATATCAATTTTGAAAAAAAAACGTACCAACTAAAAAAGAAAAAATAATAGTAAGATAAAAAGAGAACCAAAATGTTAATTTAGTGTTTTGATACCATAAAAGAATAAAATCGGTTGATCTTTTTTTATTGACAAATAAATATATATACAATAGAGTCTTACATAAAAAGTAGAAAAATATGGAAAAATATTTTTAAGATCAAATCAAATCATATAAGATATACGAAGATAAATAAAAATAATATTAAAATAATAAGATCTAAGAGTTCCTACTAACTGGTAAATATTTTCGGACTCGTTTTGTAGACTAGTAAATATTTTATATTGGTATAGGACTAACAATCTTTTTGTTGATAAGTATGAACTGATCGCTTATCATTGACCATATATTTTTAGACAGACACTCCATGAGTTATGAACTAACCGTAACCATAGAAGACACATTAATAAGAACTTGTTGCATCCACGAGCCCTTGCCGAATATTAATAAATGTCACTTAATTTCTTAATATGAAATAATATATATATATTAATATAATATATATATATATATATATATATGTCTATAATATGACAAATTTAAAAAACGTATATAATATATTATAATAAATATATTTTCGAATGTTTTTAATGAATTAAAGAAAATACATAAAAATAGGTAAATTGGATAAACATAGTGTAAGGAAAATTATAGATTTATTAGATGGAAAAAAAAATCTGTTGATCTAAACCCTAACCAAAAGCTTGTTATTCCCAAAGTTCATCAACAAATTCTCACATAAAAAAAAAAAAAAAAGTAAAACATACCTTTGGAAAGAAGACTAAAGTAGAGAGAAATGCTTATAAGATCTTCTTTGCTTTGCTATTCTTCTTTTTTGTTGAATATGAAAAAAGTCTAAAACATCATATTTATAGCCTTGAGAAGTTATGCTATTTAATAAAACAATAATGTAGAAAAGAAATGTAATATTATTTCATAGATATTTTACCAAATTTGCTGTTAGGACATCTCCTTTATGCTTTGCAATGCATTATTCTTCTGTATGTATGTGTATACTTATAGTTTTCCCTTTTGTGCTTACTTATTATGTTTTTTTAATTTAAAAAAATAGTACAATTAAACACTTTCCTTTTATATTAATAAATTTTTTATATATGATTTATATTTTGATTATAACCTAACGTTCATTGCATTTATAATTTTTATATTTTTTGTATTAAGTGTATAAAAAATTATTATATAAAACTGTAAATCTATAAGTTGTCATTCTCCAATTATTAATTTTCAGAACAAGAAAAAAAACAAAGGATCACAAAATGATAAATAAAGTACATAATATATTATACAAAATAATATTTTATTTTTTTTTTGGGTTTTATACATTTTGCAATGGAGTCCTTAGATTCTTAGCCTTTTTTTCTTTAGGTTTATTGGTGTTGGTCCTATTTTTAACAAATAAAAATACCTGAATATCGAACTTTTTATAAGAAATTAGGTGCATTACTCTATTTTTAATTCTAAAATGTTTAACCAAAGAATTATAATCTGGCAAGTCAAATTAAAAATGATAGCTGACGTGGATAAATATTCTCCTTTCAAGACGGTTGAGCTGGCCTTGTTTCTACAGAGTTTAAAAATTATAAATGTACAATTCACTTAAAAAATATAATATAAAAATCTTTAATACTTAAATAAATAATTACTATTCACTACAAAAAATATTATTATATGTATCAAAACTCTTCGTCAATATTGAATAATCCCACCTTGAAATATTGAATAAGAATTACATTAAAGTTTTTTTTTTTGAAAATGTTAAAGTTAATTCGAAAGGCGCAGATGAACTGATAAAGAGCTCTACTAACTTGATCAAGGTCACGAGTTTTCAGTACCAAAGCCCTCCTCCATGGTTTCTCTAACACTGTATTGACTCATCCCATGGAATATCTACAATTGGGCAAGTTGCAGGGTCAACTTCCATACTCTGGAGTTGTATTACATCTGTAATACTTAGGTCATCAGTGACATCTTCCTCAGCTTTCCCAATGTACAATTCCCATTTGAGTTCAGGGCTTCGGACGATGTCCACAAAGGACTACCGCCCCAAGCAGCGGCACCATGTTTAGATTCCATTTCCTCTTGTACACTAGCCTCCATTTCCTCATCACAGGACATTTATGTATGATTCATTCCGTTTATGTTTCTTCAAACTCTACGAAAATGGTCAATTTCTCCAGTCGAGAATCGCGATTCAGGCAGAACATTCATTTCTAAGGATTTAATCTCTAATCCATATATGCACATGTTTAAAATTTGAGTTAGAAGATTTCCTAACTTAAGTAAGACCAATCGGCTAAAACGAAAATTAGTATAAATGTAAATTAACTTAAATTTAATTAATTTTGAAATGTGAAATGTGATATTCTTACCATAATAAATTTTATCAATTTTGAAGTTAACGTTTTCCTTTTACTTTACAAGCTATTATCCTTGGATTTGTATGTATGTGAATACATTTATTTTTCCTTTTGTTTTGTTATGATATTCTTTCCTTTTCTTTTATATTTGAAAATTTGATATAATTAAGCAATTTTGTTTTCTTTCTACTAATAAAAATTTGGTAGACAACTTTTATATAAAAACCCTAATTCACATTTTTAAGTATATACATTTTTTTTTAATATGATAAATTAGCTGATGAGAATATATGATAATAATAAAAAAATTTAAATCTTCATACCATTTGGGATTTTGCCCCAAATAAATAATGAAAAAAGAATGTTAAAATTTTAATTTCAAATTTTAGTTATACCATATTCTCATCAATTAATTTATCAAAATGTTCTTCATCCACTTCTTAAGTAAACAAAGAAAAGTAAAACATACCTACAAGAAAATAGAGGGAAATACTTATGCAATCTTTTACTTGCTCTCCTTCTTGTCATTGCATCTGAAAAAAATTAAGAACTATAGTAAGATTTTTATTCGAATGAAAGTTAAACTCTATAAATACAATTTGATAGCCAAATTTAAAATAGTCAAATTGTGATGGTTCGAAAAACCAAATCCTTAATATATATATATATATATATAGCATTATTTTTTTAATTTGATCCCAATTTTTCTTTTCTCTCGTGTGTGTGTATATATATATACTTTGTTTTCAATCTTTTATAATTCAACACATTTCAATATTTTCAAATGGTTAGATTACCTTTTACAAAACAAGAAAAATAGAATTTTTAACCTACATTCATAAATAATATTGTTTACTACTTGTGATATGACGTAATAAACTAAATTATTTATAACATTAGTAACAAATTTGTAATATTACTATCTCTAATGATCCACATAAATATTGTCTCTTTATTAAAAGAAAAAACATTTTTTTTAAAAGAAGAAAAAACAAAATTAACCAACAAAACAAAAGATTACAATTAATATGTTTGACTAATGTCATATTTTCTCACATTTATTTGTCCTAAAAAAAGTTAATTTTTATTTCTAATCTGTCTTTGTAGTTAATCTTACACTTGTTTGTGGAACTCTTATAAGTGAACTATTGGTAATTCACAAATATAACTTATTGATATTCAAATATTATATTTAAATTTAAAATTATTTTAAATCATAAACGGTAATAAATAAGTTAGATTAGATTTTGAAAATTAGGAAAGTAGAATCTTTATTACAAACATTCATAAATAATGTTGTTTAAGATATGATGTAATAAACTAAATTATTTATATTTTGTATTTTTTTTATAAAAAATTATTTATATTTTGTATTTTTTTTATAAAAAATTATTTCTATATTTTTTAAAAGTTTAGATATTTGAACTAAAATTATTATGTTTAAATTTGAAAAAAAGTAAAAAATAATAATAATAAAATCCAAAACCTTTGTATATTCACAATTTTGTATTTAAATGGTACACTGATTCAAATCAAAAAATAATTTTTAATAGATTCAAAAATAAATTTTACTTTTTATTTCGTTATTTTATCAAATTTGTGACAATGAACAAAATTCACAAATAACTCAATTAAATCCATTAGATATGAAGTGTATATACCAAAACCCTTAGCCAATATAAGATTTAATGAGGAGTGAAAATTGGCTTAGGTTTAATTCAAGAATAGCAATTAAAATCAAAACTAATTCTCATCCAGAAATATTCTTCCTTTCTTGTTTTCCTTTTCTACCCAGAAATATTCTTCCATTCTTGTTTTTACCGCTAATACAATTAAAAACTTTTATCTTATAGTAATAAAAATCATATACTGTAATTTTTATATATATTTTATTTACAATATAACATTTTTATTGTATATATTGTACTTATTTGTAATTATATTTAAGAAATATTATTTAAAACCATAATCCATATATATATAATATTTTGTCCAAAAAAAAAAAAATTAAAATCTTGCAAATCAAATTGTAAATAATATATGAAGAGGACAAATATTTCTTATGTCATTTTTTTAGACTCACCTAAAATATATAATATCTTTAAAAAAAATATTATTAAAAATAATAATAATAATAATTAAAAAGAAAAAGAATCAACTATCTCATTTATTTCATGGTTTATATAGACATTAAAACCAACGAAAATGGCAAAAAATAAATCCAATTTTACATTTCATATGGCCAAAACTAAGTTTTTGTATTCTATTTTAATTTTAAAAAATTAATTAAAAATTTTATTTATCTATTTTCTTCTTCAAAAAAAAAATCTATGAAAGAACATACATTTTTTCCCTATGGTTAGGAATGGAATGAAAAAAAAAAGGGGTGGGGGGGTTGAAAGAATGATAAGTTAATAAATCCATGATTGTTTGGGTATATTAACTATAAGATTGTTTTAAAAAAATAAAACAAAAACAATTATAGTAAGTTAGTACAACATTCACTTATAATTCAAAAAGTTATAAATATTAAATACAACAAGACAAAAATAATTAAATATTAAAATAAATAAATGTAAAATAAAATATTTTTTAGATTTTCCTTCTTAGTCAAAATTTAACATTTGATAGTTTTTCATAAAAATGACATATTTTTTAATTAAAATATTGTGATTAGTTCGTTTTTTAAAATTTATGTAAAAAGTAACATTCTTACATTCCTAAAAAGATAAAATTAATAAATACAAAATTTATATTGCATTTGTTATACATGTCTTAATTTTATGAAATGAAAGAAGAAAACGGGAACAATCAAAGTATTAAGAAAACAAATGTGGGCTATTCATATCAATTATCCCACATCGGCAAAAAGAATGGGGAATGTTCTATTTTAAGTGGTTCCAATGGATCTTGGAACATTGGGCTAAACAATTTTACGGGCTGATTTTTGTACTTACCTTTCTTGCCCATTAAAGTTAAGATGGATTTTCCCCAACTGAACCAATATCTGTACTTGGAATAGATCTTACTTTCCTAACATTTTTATAGGAATCTAGTAGCTTGAGATAATCGGTAAACTAACTCCTAACCTCAAAATTCATATATCCTTCAAGAAATCCATCGGACCAAATGATAATTGAGTGTTTGAATCTCCTAGGTGAATTATGTTGGATAATTTTGGGTCAGATCCTAACCTCAAAGTCCATATATGCTTCAAAAAATCCATCGGACCAAATGAACTACCAATATCTTGACTTAACATAATAACAAAGGACAAATCGGAATTAATTAAGGTCTTAGCAACAGTCTTCTAATCAAAGCATTATTGGAGATAGTAACCCATGAGTTGTGTTAATTAAGGTCTTAGCAACAGTCTTCTAATCAAAGCATTATTGGAGATAGTAACCCATGAGTTGTGTTAATTAAGGTCTTAGCAACAGTCTTCTAATCAAAGCATTATTGGAGATAGTAACCCATGAGTTGTGTTAATTAAGGTCTTAGCAACAGTCTTCTAATCAAAGCATTATTGGAGATAGTAACCCATGAGTTGTGTCATATGGATATGGGTTTGTTGTCTCCCACACGAAACTACAAACCCATTTTTAAAAGTAGACGACCCTCTATTATGCAACGCCAAATATAACTACTACCCCGAATCATATGAGCTTGAAGAAAAGATGTTTGAAAATAGTATTTTGCACGTAAATCACAGCAGTCATAGAGTGAAAAATTGAATCAATCGCCAACCTTGTTCAAAATTATTTAAATATTTAATTAAAAAATTTCATAATTATGTTAAAGATTTATAAAATTACAAATCTTGTAATATATCACTTAGATGTTTTTATTAATAAAATATTGTCCAAGTTCACCCAACATTTCTATGTGAAGTGCCTTTATTTATTTATTTATTATTTTTGAAAGAAAATAACCTAACATTTGTGTATGAAAACCTTTTTAGATTTAGAAATTTAATAATTTTGTATATGTACGTTATATCATTAGTAATAATTTCTTTTTTATAGAAAGAGTTATTTTCCAATGCTTTAACTTTGTATTTTCACAATTTTGTATCTAAATGGTCCACTGATTCAAACCGAAAATAATTTCTAATGGATTCAAAAGTAATTTTTACTTTTTATTTCATTATTTTTTCAAATTTGTGAAGGGTATTTATCAAATTTACTCAATTAAATCCATAGGTCTCAACTGTATGTATCAAACCCTTCAAAAATTGGCTTTAGTTTAATTCAATAATAGCAATGTTTTGATATATATATATATATATATATATATAATATATATATATATAGATATAGTTTACCAAATTTGAAGTTAATGTTTTGATATAGTTTTAGAAATTTTAAATATGTTGTCCAAAAAAAATTAAAATCTTGCAAGTCAAATTGTAAATAATATCTGAGGAGGACAAATATTTTGTTTTTATATTAGTTTAACATGTCTTGTTCATAATTTGAGACTCATCTAAAATAGTTAATATTTTTTTACAAAAATATTTATTAAAAAAAATAATAATAATTAGAAGGAAAAACATCAACTATCTCAAAGTATATATACCCTAAAACCAATGAAAATGGCCAAAAAAATCCAATTTTACATTTCAGGTCTGCTAAAGTTAAATTGTTTACCTCCTCTTTTTACCCCTTTTGCTCCACATGTGAAGATTCAATGTTTTGGTCATTTAGATGGATTAACCACATTTTGTGATCATATAACAACAAATCTTGTCTCGCGATGCCCAATCCTCAATCCTATTGTAGCAAGACCACGAGTAAGTAAATATTTAATTACTAAAACTAGTTTAATCACTTGGTTCAAATATGTTCTTCAATTTCTCCTCACATATTTAGAGACTAGCCTCAACAACATTGGTCTACAAGAAAATTTGAGAAAGAAGTAGAAATTAGAAAAATTATTAATTAATAGTTAATATAAATAAATTAACTAGAAGTAGAAATTACCAATATGACAACATTGGAACCGGTAATGGAATTAACCTCATCGACATGTCTTGAATAAATCGGATTGTCTACTAAAATGCAAGTAATTCTAATATACCAAGAGGAGTAATCCTCGACTACATCACTTCCATCAACTGTTGTTGGCATTTTAGAAAGAACTGATTGTATCAATTTTTCTAATAATAAAGATGAGTCTGGTGATGTATCATCCAATCAATAGACATACTACACGTAATTAGCATTTGTGTAGTCAAGAGAGTTTACCTGAAACATGTTTTGAAATTGATTGATAAAGTCCAAATTGCCTAGTAACTCAATCATGACAATGGCTCTACAATTTCCCAACATATCAAATGTACATCAACTTTCCATATGTTCCGGCCAACTAAATATCTCTTGGAAGATATTTATAACCTCATTGTATGACATCCACAAAAACTACAATATATATGTATATATATTCGTATTCATATGAGAGGTGGCCCAATATCCATATACCAATGATCAGATAGAGGAGAGAGAGTTAATTTGTGAACTGCTGCATAGACATCAGTGGGTGTAAATTGGAAAGAGACAGTTGACTTACTAGCCAAATGGGCTTGAGTCCGGGCTGGTGGACGTAAGCCCAAAATACTGGAGGCCTGTGGAGAAGAAGCAGACAGCCCAACCCAAGGAGCAGTTGGATAGGGGCAAGGTGGACTTGGCCAGGAAGCTTGTGAAGTGGACCAAGAAGAGGGTGAAGCCCACATGAAGGTGGAGGCTGAGTCCAGTATTGTGGGTGAGATGGCAACCCGCTAACAAAGATCATCTGGATCCGAGACCTAGAGAATTGAATGGGCGGATCGATTTTTATGTTGCTCCACCAAGTTGACGTCAGCCCCTGCAGAGAAACCGCCGTCACAATGACCGGACCGGCCACTGGAGTTGTTGTCTGAAGAATTATTAGAAGGATCCAGAGAGGTAACCAAAAAAGTAGATTGGTCTGACGGTGGATTGGATCGTTTTGAACGAGTTGTTTCTTCCAAAACTAACATGGAGCGAGCCTTATAAAATAAAGACAACATGTCACCATGGTGGATTTGAGTACCTACATTAGCATAGACATCAGTTATTCCAGCAATTAACTGAAGGACCAACCGATCATTAGAAATAGGAGCGCCAACATTGGATAAATGATCCGCCAAGGATTTGAGATGCTAAGAGGAAGCGTCAACAAAATTATCCATATGAACGTTGAAAAATTCTTATTCAAGGTAAAGAGCTCGATAATTTCTGTTGTTAGAACCAAAGATCTGAATCAGAGCGAAAGATAACGAGGCCTTAGAAGAAGAGGTTGGAATTATGTGATCCAACACCTCATAAGCTCGAGCATAAATTTTAATAAGGTTAGACCACGTGATGTATTGACTAATTTGCAGATCCAAGGTAATCTTAATAAAATTGGTAATATTAGAAATTGCAAGAGCAGTTTGAGCAAGAAGATGGAAAGATTTTTTAGTCTTTTCCGCAAGACATTATATCAATTTTGGAAAAAACAAATATAAACTAAAAAAAAAAATAATAATAAGATAAAAAGAGAACCAAAATGTTAATTTAGTTCTTTGATACCATGAAAGAATATAATATTTTGCTATTTTTTTATTAACAATGATAAATATATATACAACAAAGTCGTACATAAAAGGTAGAAAAATAAAAAAAAATTATTTTCGAGATCAAATCAAATCATATAAGATATACAAAGATAAATAAAAATAATATTAAAATAATAAGATGTAAGAGTGCCTACTAGCTGGTAAATATTCTCTTGACTCATTTTGTAGACCGATAAATATTTTACATTGGTATAACACCAACAATCTTTTTTGTTGATAAGTATGAATCGATCGCTTAGCAATCTTTTGCATAATATATTAGGCTACCTCAATATGTAAATCATATTTCTTTATATATGAAATTCTGTAATTTTAAACAAAAAAAAAAGTTCATGTATTTGTAAAGTAAATAACATTAAAATAAAACATTAATGTAAGGGACTAAATTTTATTTTCAAGAATTCAAGCTCAATATCATGACAAATGAATATATAAATTCTTAAATATTTTTACATAGATATTTATTATTATCGAAATAAAAAATTGTGAACTTATATTTTGAATTTTTTCTATTTTGAGACGATAGAAAATACATTATCTTGTTCAACAAATACATGAAATTAATGGAAGTCTTAGCAACAACCAACACTATCAAATCTTCTAATATATCACACTATATTAAATTGAGAAGCAAGGATATCAAAGGAATTAAAAACAAATGATAAGAACCAACTTAAAACATAGAAATTAAAATGAAAGAGTATTTCAAATTATTACATTAATTAAGAAAAAGTACTTATGTTCAATATAAATAAATAAATAAATAAATATATCTTGAGCAAGAAATGTTATTTGAAAACCTTAATATTTTTAAGCCCTTTAAACAACATCACTTATTTCACTATGCTTCTCCTCTTAAGTTGGTTTTGGTTGCTCATCTAATGCAGCCTTCTGTTTAACTTTTCTAGCATAATGCAATAGAGAATTTTTATGACATTGCACTGTCTCTCTGCTACAATTCTTTAAATTTTCAATCTTCCTCTTTAAAGATTCTAAATCGTTGCTCATACTCTCAATTATTTCATATTTTTCTTTCTCAAAGTTAATCAATTGTGCAATGAAATCTTTAGCCTCTTCTAGTTTTTTCTCAAAGTTGGATAATGGGCCTGGACGATACAATATTTATCGAATTGTAGTCTTATTGTGGGACTCAACTAACTCAATAATGTATGAATATAGATAGCACTTTCTTAAAGAATGTTACTCATCATTTTGGTTGATATTTTTCATCAAGGGCTTGCGAATCGGAAGGCTTCTAAAATCAAATACAATTAAACACTTTCCTCTTGTAGTAATAAAAATTATATATTGATTGTAATTTTTATATATATTAAATTTACAATATAATATTTTTATTATATATATTATTAGTTTATATTCTAATACATAGTTTATCATCTAACATTCTCTTGTATATATTGTATTTATTTGTAATTATATTAAGAAATATTATTTAAAATTATTTAAATGTTTTGTTCTAAAAAAAAAGTTAAAATCTTACAAGTCAAATTGTAAATAATATCTGAGGACAAATATTTCTTTTTTATGTCAATCTAACATGTCTTTTTGAAATTTACCTAAAATAATTAATAATTTAAAAATGTATATTAATAATAATAATAATAATAATGAAAAGGGCAAAAAAATCAACTATCCATTTATTTCAAAGTTTATATAAACCCTATAACCAACTAAAACCAACGAAAATGGCAAAAAAATCCATTTTTACATTTCATACGGCCAAAACTAAGCTTTTGTATTTTATTTTAATTTCAAAAAAATAATTAAAAATTTTTTATTTATCTATTTTCTTCTTTAAACATAAATCTATGAAAAAACATACCAAAATCTTTAGGTCTTCAAATCTTTAATAACAATTGGACCTTTGATTCACATATCATCAAACAACATATTCTTAAACATTTTCATAATGTGTATTCAACACAACATTCCTTCTCAAAACTTGAACCTAAACTTTATTCACATTCCTCATAACACTCACTATTTCTCAAAAAGAAATACAGCATGCTTTATTCTAGTTTAAACATCATAAAAGTCCTGAGCCTCGTGAACTGCATCCTTTTTTTCTTTAAACAAACCTGGAATCAAACACAACATCAAGTTAGTACAATGATCTTGAATTTCTTTACCAATATTAAAATGTCTGATCGTTTAAATAACACTTACATTTTCTTAATTCCTAAAAGTGACAATCATAATTCTATAAATGATTTCCAACTTATTAGTTTATGTAACACTAGCTATAAGATTATTATTAAAATTCTATCTTCTAGACTAAGAACAATTATGCCAAATCATATTTCTCCTATGCAATCAGCCTGCTTACCTAATAGAAGGGTCGCGGACAATACAGTTAATGTGCAAGAAGTTCTTTATTTTTTTAAAACTTCTAAAACTAAAAAGCATCATATAGTTATTAAAACATATATGAAAAAAGTTTTTGACAGTTTGGAATGGTCATTTCACTACAAGAAAATTTCATTTTAGCAACAGTCATATTTGTCGAAAAACCGTCGCAAAATGACTTTAATGTATTTGTAGAATAAAAATATTAAAATAAAACTTGAATGTAATGGACTGATTATTTTTTAAAGAATTCATGGGTAAATATAAATTCTTAAATGTTATTACATATCAATAATATATCATTACTTAGATATTTATGTTATCGAAATAAACAAATGTAACGATGACATTATATTAAAAATATTTTTTATTTTTAAGAGAATTGAAAATACGTTATCTTGTTGAACGAGCACAAAAATTAAAGCCCTAGAAATAACCAAAGCAATCAAATCTTTTAATATATCAAACTATATTAAATGAGAAACAAAGATATCAATATATTAAAAGCAAGTGAAAAGAACCAACTTAAATATAGAAATTAAAATGAAAGAGTATTTGGACATATTACATTAATTAAGAAAAAGTACTTATGTTCTACATAATACTTATAAACAATGCTAATTGCAGATTTAAATTATAAATATATCCTAAAATGTAAACAAACAAAAGGTAATATCCATAACAACATAAGCAAAAAGTTTTTGAAAACCTTAATATTTTTAAGTCCTTGAAACAACATCACTTATCTCTCCATAATACAACATTTTCACTTATGATGTAAAGATGAAGTAAGATTAGAATTCAATCCTAATTGGAGACTATTTGGAGCGTTGATATTCTCAGTTTGATTAAAATATGAATTAGTACAAATATTTTGTCAAATAAAAAAAATAAATAAGAGTAAAAAAAGTTTTTTTCCCCCAAAATATTTGTAGTGTATATAAACAAAAAAAGGAAAAGAAAACTTTAATGTAAGTATGGTATATTCACTTCTTTAACCTTAATTTATGATTTGTTTCCTTTTTTAAAAAAATGGTATATTCTCCTTTGACTCTTGATTGCTAACTAACTAGTTAATTAGTACCTATTACAAATATAATTCTATTATATAAAAATAAAAATATATATTGCTAAATCTTGTACTATATTAAGAATATTATATAAGTTAATAAAAAAATTAATCAAGTAACATTTAAATAAATATATATATATTTTCCTAAATTAGAATTATCTTAAAAATCAAAGGAGAAAATATTGTCAACAAATAAAAAAAGAAAAAAAAGAGATACATTGAATGTGAATACCAATACGGTTAGCAACTATTTTATATATATATAATTGAAATTAACTTTTAAAATATATATATATATATATATATATTATTGGAAAAATAAAATAAAACAAAAAAATATTTTATAATTAATACATTAAGTGACAACATAAAAGTTGACAATGATAATATTGGCAAATATGGAGAGAGAAAATATGGCAACAACTATTTCACAAATTTTCAACGTGGAGATTTTGGAAATGTTGTCCCACAAAATTAATTACCAAATAAAATAAAATATGAAAAAAATAAAAAGATAAAAGCACAAATTTTCAAATTAGATAAGTGATATTTACTTTTATAAAAATAAGTGACGTCGTATTATTTCAAATAAGATAAACAACATCACTTATTTCAAACAACATGACGTTATTTCAATCTTTCTGGCATAATACAATAGAGAATTTTTATGACATTGCACTGTCTCTCTGGTACAATCTTTTAACTTTTCAATTTTCCTCTTTACGAATTTTAAATCGTTGCTCATACTCTCAATTATTTAAGAATTTTCTTTCTCAAAGTTAATCAACTTTGCCATGGAATCATTAGCTTGCTCTTCTAATTTCTTCTCAAGGTTGAATAATGGGTCTGGACGATACAATATTTCTCGAAGCCTTGTTGTGGGATTCAGCTTACTCAATATTCTCTTTCCAATTCTTTAGATATTTTTTCATAACAATGTATTCATATGGATAGAACTTTCTTGAAGGATTTTGCTCATCATTTTGATTGATATTTCTCATCAAGGGCTTGCAAATTGGAAGATTTCTGAAATCAAATACCGAAGGATCGCCATCATCCATGACCTTCAGGACCTGGTGGTATCATTCATTTCTTGGGGTGCTTTTCCTTTCTTTTTGTTGTTCATGATTTCTTGCAAAATATGGGAAAGAAAAATAAACTTTATAAGTTCTAATAATAATGTTATCTTAATTTAAAGCATACGATTTGGAAAAAATGTAAGGCATTTAGTATCATACTTCTAAATTCTTTCCATATAAAAACTCACGTTATCTTTGTTCATAAGGTATTCTTTTGTAAGGCATTTAGAAAGACTAAGGCCCAGATCTTTGGGCCTTGAGATTCTCGGCCCAACCAAATTAATTTATTTTAATTCAACAAGACAATTTGCATTCCTTTGTAGTCTAGTTGGTTAGGATACTCGCTCTCGCCCGAGAGACCGGTTCAAGTCTCCGCAACGGAATTTGTAATTTTCTTTTTCTTTTTTTTACTTGATATATATATATATATATATATTAATTATTAATTTATCATTGCTATCATTTGTTTTGTGCTTGATATATATATATACAAAATTTTATCATTGTTATTAATTAAATAGAAGAATATTATATTTTATATATATATATTGTTTTTTTATTAAAAAAAATTGTATAATTAAACACTTTTCTTTTATACTAATGAAAATTTCTATATATGATTTATATTTTAATTATAATCTAACATTCATTGTATATATCAATTTTATATTTTTTATATTAAGTGTATCAAAATTATTATATAGAACAGTAAACCTTATATATAAGTTATCAATTATTCATTTTTAGAACAAGAAAAATAAAATAAACAAAGGGACACAAAATGAAAAATAAAGTACATAATACATTATACAAAATTGTATTTTATTTTTTATTTGGTTTTACACATTTTGCAATGGAGTGCATGCAACACATTACTTAGATTCATAGCTTCTTTTTTTTCTTTTTTTTTTCCCTTTTTTAGATTTATTGGTATTGATCCTGTTTTTTAACAAATAAAAGAACTGGATATTGAACTTTTTATAAGAAATGAGGTACATTAAAGAATAACCAAAACTTGAAACTAGAATTTTAACATTCCTTTTGATTGTTTATTTGGGGCAAAATCCAAAATGGTATTAAGATATAAGGGTTTCATTTTAATAATCAGATATCTTTATCGACTAATTTATCAGTTCCAAAAACAAAACAAAAATGTATCCGAAAAAGTAGATATCATCATTGACTAATCTATTAGGGAAATGTTGGTGATAAGTTGATCATCAACTTCTTACATAAAGAAAGAAAAGTAAAACATATCTATGAGGAAGTAGAGAGAAATGCTTATGCAATCTTCTTTTCTTTGCTCTCCTTCTTGTTGTTGCATCTGGAAAAAGATTAAACCATCAACTATTTATATATAATGTACTAAGAAGTTACCGTAATAAATGTTATAAATTTTGATGTTAGTGTTTTTCCTTTAGCTTTATAAGCTATTATTGTTTCCTTTTTAGAAGAGACTTTATTTATCTGAATAATGACATGAAAACACCACGTGTAAATTGTTATTGGCTGCCGTATTTGGAGTGTCAAATAATAACTTTCTTGAGAGTGAGTTCCATAGCGGTTTCTGCTGAACGAAAAGAGATTATAGGCTTTTGGTCGTTATTCAGTTTTCCCTTTAGATAGACATTCCTCGGCAGATTATTTATTTTGGGACCTATCAGTATTATTATCATTTGCGAGGTGAAATATGAGATATACCCCGCTCCCTATGTAGTTCAATCTCTTATTCATAGGGATATACATTTTGTTTTTAGTCATGTATACAACATTGTCTCTTATTAATTCCTCGAAGTACTTTGAATATTTATTGTTTGACTTGCCACGTGTCCTATTTGACATGTTGATTGGCCATGTGTACTTATTTTCTTTCATTTTTAATGCATATTAAACCAATTAACTTAATTAAATCACTTTAATAAAGTTTAATAAAATATGATAACTTTAAATATATAATTAACGCATAAGCCCATATGATTTATTAAATTAAATCCAACAATATTCACGTGTTAGTTAGCTCATAAGGTTCGGTCTCATTCTCGTTATCTTTTCTTAATTTACAGAATATAAACTTTACCATGGAACTGTTGAATTTGTTAAAGCCTTGGTCTTACTCTTTGCAATCCATTGTTGGGTTCATCATAATGTGTTTAAACACGTCAAATTGCGTGGTGATTGTCAGGTGTTAATCTAGAATCTATAATCTTGAGCACAAAATTTTATTTTTACGGGTCATTTAGTTGAGCTAATTCGTTGCGTTTTGGTTGCTTTTGATAATTTTTCTCTTAAGTTTATTCTACGGAATCATAATATACCGATTCATTTATTAGCGATTATTAGTCTTGACTTACGAATCTTTCAAAAATCGTTTGTTCATTTCCCAAATGATTCATCTGGGACTTTTAGAGATTAATTTAATATAATATTATTTTCCTTTCAAAAAAATTGATAATTAATGTACTTAAAACAAATAAAATATGTACAAGAAAAAGAGGAAAGAGTTGGTGTCCAATTTCGTCCAAAAGATCTTCGGAAATATATGTATTTCATAATAGCATATATAAATTTTCAAATAAATAATATATTTATTATTTATATCCTTTAAAAACTTTACTTAATTAAACTAATTTATCAACTCTTAACACATATTTTTAAGATATATTAGTTATTTCATATTAAATTTTTAAGTTCAATCTTAATTTTTTTTCTTTAAGTTATTATATATTAGTTTTAAAAATTTATATAATTTTGAATTTAATTAAAAAATTTATATTCAGATTTTTTTATTATAATATTCGATTATGCATAAATTTATTCATTATTTTTAATATTTAATTTCTCAAATGTTTTTTAAAGGTATTACAATTTGTTTTTCGAAAGTTTTTATTTAAAGTAATAATAAAATTTTCTTTTTATTTTCTTGTTCATTTAATTTTTCAAGTTATGTAAATTATTTTATATTTTTTACATCTATTTTTTAATTTATTTTAATAAGGATAATAAGTGAAATATACTATAATTATTTAAAAGCAATTGAATAATTATGTATTATTATTTTAATAAAAAATATAATATTTCTTTTTTAAAATTTTGAGGCGCTTTTATTTGTGTCAATTTTATAATTTCTTAAAATTATAAGTAAGACTATTATGAAATACTTACATTTTTTATATATAATTTTTAATTAGATAAACATCATATATATAAAAACATGCCAATAAATAACTAAATAAAATTATTATTTATCATATTTCTTTTAACCAAAAATTTGTTAATTTATATAAATATAAATATAAAAAAAAAAAAATATATATATATATATATATATATATAATTTCTAATTTTCAAATGTTAGTTTTTGAGGGAAAACATTTTCAAATTAATAATTTAGTATTAGGATAAATCCATCTAACTGTATGTAGTGGGCCGACTTGATAGGTAAGAGTGAGAAATTGCTATTACAAACAACGGTTGCCGAGAGAACAACACTAAAGAAAAATTATTACTTAATTAATTCTTCATTAATTGTTTGATGTTTTTTTTAACTATTCGATGTGGGATTTAGGCTAACAAGGAAATTCTATAAGTATTTTTTCACATTTATTTATTTATTTATAAATTTTGAGGTTTTTTCTCCATTATATTTAAAATTCACAATTTTTTAATTATAAATAGTTTTAAGATTTATTAATTATTGAGAGAAGAATGAATTTGAAAATTTTAAATTAAATAAAAAATTATTAAGAAGCTAAATCCAAAATTATCTTAACAATGTATTATATCTTATTTATATGTAACATATATATATATAAATATATAAAGTACTTTCAATGATGGAAATAGGAAATGTGATTTTAACTGTTATGTTATCTTTGGTTCAATCTTATTTTATCTTATTTTTACTAATAAATTTTTATTAGTAAAAATAAAATAAAATTGTTTAATTATATTAAATTTTCAATTATAAAAAAAAATAATATTTTAGCAAACAAAAGGAAAACTAAATGTATTCACATACATACAAATTCAAGAATAATAGGTTGTAAAGCAAAAGGAAAAGTTAACTTTAAAATTGATAAATAATTGAAGCAAAATAAATAGCTGAATCCAATCATCACTATCTCAAATAATATTAATTTTCATTCCAAAAACATAACAAGAGAACTATTAAATCTTCTAATATATTAAACCACAATCAAAATGTAAACAAATCACAAGAATATCTATCCGTAACAAGACATGACTAACAAATATTATTTGAAAACTTTCATTTTTTAAGGCTCATTTTTCTCACTATGCTCCTCTTTAGTTGGTTTTGGTTGTTGGACAATGTGGTCTGATGCAGCCTTCTATTGAACATTTTTTGCATAATCCAACAGAGAATTTTTATGACATTACACTACCAACTTGCTATAATCATTTAACTTTTTAATCTTTCTCGTCACCAATTCTAAATTATTGCTCATATTCTCAATTATTTCATAATTTCCTTTCTCAAAGTTAATTAACTGTACAATGGAATCTTTAGCCTCTTCTAGCTTTTTCTCGAGGTTGCATAATAAGTCTGCACATTGCACTATTTCTTCACTTGCAGCCTTAGTGTGGGAGTCAGCTAACAGAAGAATATCTTTCCAATCCTTTAGATATTTTTCCTCAACAAGATATGGATATAGATAACACATTCTTGAACAAGGATTATGCTCATCAAGGATTCCTGAACAAGGTTCATCATAGGACTATTCCTTAGAAATGTCCCTCTCCTCGGGACTCAGAGCTTTTTCTTTCCCTTAGTTATTCATGATACCTTACAAAATATGAGAGAAAAAAATAATAAACTTTATATACTGTAATAATACTATCTAAATTTAAGACATAATCAAATAAGGAAAAATTTGTTAAAATTTATTTAAAAATTAAAGTTTTTATTAAAGAAACAACAAAATGTTATTTTGTTTTAAATATATGAATATTGAGGATAAAATATTATGCCCAAATTCCCAATTAAAATTTTTCTATCCAATGCCGCAAAGCTCATCAATAAACCATAACACTCTAAAGAATAACTAAAACTTCAAATTAAAATTTTAACATTTCTTTTTCATTGTTTATTGGAGGCAAAATCCCAAATAGTATCAAGGTCTAAATTATTATTATTATTATTATTATCAGATATCTTCATCAACTAATTTATTAGATTCAAAAAAGAAAAAAAAAGAAAAAAATATATATACTTAAGAAAGTGAATATCCTTATCGACTAATTTATGAGGAAAATGTTATTTATCAACTTCTTATATAAAGAAAGAAAAGTAAAACATACCTATGAGGAAATAGAAAAAAATGCTTATGCAATCCTCTTTTGCTTTGCTCTTCGTCTTGTTATTGCATATGAAAAAAATTAAGTTTAAAAAATCAAATATTTATTTATAATGTATTAAAGAAATGTGATATTCTTACTATAATAAATTTTACCAATTTTCAAGTTAGTATTTTCCTTTTGCTTTACAAGCTATTATTCCTGGATTTGTATGTATGTGAATACATTTATTTTTCCCTTTGTTTGCTAAGATATCTTTCCTTTATTTTATAATTGAAAATTTGTTATAATTAAATAATTTTGTTTCCTTTTTTACTAATAAAAATTTGGTACACAACTTTATTATATATATATATAATATATATATATATACATATATATATATTTAATTATATATGAAATTCTTTATATGTAAATCATATAAACAAAAAAAACATTAAACAAAAAAAAAATTTATATATGAAATTCTCTAGTTTTAAACAAAAAAAAAAAAAAAAGTTCATGTATTTGTAAAGTAAAAAACATTAAAATAAAACATTAATGTAAGGGGCTAAATTTTATTTTCAAGAATTCATGCTCAATATCATGACAAATGAATATATAAATTCTTAAATATTATTACATGTCAACAATATATTATTACTTAGATATTTATTATTATCGAAATAAAAAATTGTGAACCTATATTTTAAATATTTTTTATTTTGAGACGGTAGAAAATACAATATCTTGTTCAATAAATACATGAAATTAATTAAAGTCTTAACAACAACTAACACAATCAAATCTTCTAATATATCAAACTATATTAAATGAGAAGCAAGGATATCAAAGGAATTAAAAACAAATGATAAGAACCAACTTAAAACATAGAAATTAAAATGAAAGAGTATTTCAAATTATTACATTAATTAAGAAAAGTACTTCAGTTCAATATAATAAATAAATAAATAAATAATATATATATATATATATATATATATATATATATATATTAAAATGTAAACAAATCATGAGCAAGAAATGTTATTTGAAAACCTTAATATTTTTAAGCCCTTTAAACAACATAACTTATTTCACTAAGCTTCTCCTCTTCAATTGGTTTTGCTTGCTCGACCTCGTCATCTAATGCAGCTTTTTGTTCAACTTTTTTGGCATAATGCAACAGAGAATTTTTATGACATTGCACTGTCTCTCTGCTACAATTCTTTAAATTTTCAATCTTCCTCTTTACGGATTCTAAATCGTTGCTCATAATCTCAATTATTTAATATTTTTCTTTCTCAATGTTAATTAATTGTGCAATAGAATCTTTAGCCTCTTCTATTTTTTTCTCAAAGTTGGATAATGGGTCTGAACGATACAATATTTATCGAATTGTAGCCTTATTGTGGGACTCAACTAACTCAATAATGTATGAATATAGATAGCACTTTCTTGAAGAATGCTACTCATCATTTTGGTTGATATTTTTTCATCAAGGGCTTGCGAATTGGAAGGCTTCTGAAATCAAATACAATTAAACACTTTCCTCTTGTAATAATAAAAATTATATACTGTAATTTTTATATATATTTTATTTACAATATAATATTTTTATTATATATATTATTAGTTTATATTCTAACATTCTCTTCTTAATATTGTATTTATTTGTAATTATATTAAAAAATATTATTTAAAATTATTTAAATCTTTTGTTAAAAAAAAAAGTTAAAATCGTGCAAGTCAAATTGTAAATAATATTTGAGGACAAATATTTCTTTTTTATGTCAATCTAACATGTCTTTTTGAAATTTACCTAAAATAATTAATATTTTAAAAATATATAATAATAATAATAATAATAATAATAATAATAATAATAATGAAAAGGAAAAACAAAATCAACTATCTCATTTATTTCAAAGTTTATATAAACCCTATAACCAACAAAAACCAACGAAAATGGCAAAAACAAATCCATTTTTACATTTCATACGGCCACAGCTAAGCTTTTGTATTTTATTTTAATTTCAAAAAAATAATTAAAAATTTTATTTATCTATTTTCTTCTTTAAAAAATAAATCTATGAAAAAATATACCAAAATCTTTAGGTCTTCAAATCTTTAATAACAATTGGACCTTTGATTCACATATCATCAAACAACATATTCTTAAACATTTTCATAATGTGTATTCAACACAACATTCCTTCTCAAAACTAGAACCTAAACTTTATTACCATTCCTCATAACACTCACTATTTCTCAAAAAGAAATACAGCATGCTTTATTCTAGTTTAAACATAAAAAAAGTCCTGAGTCCGGTGGACTGCATCCTTTTTTTCTTCAAACAAACCTGGAATCAAACACAACATCAAGTTAGTACAATGATCTTGAATTTCTTTACCAATGTTAAAATGCCTGATCATTTAAATAACACTTACATTTCCTTAATTCCTAAAAGTGACAATCATAATTCTATAAATGATTTCCGACTTATTAGTTTATGTAACACTAGCTATAAGATTATTATTAAAATTCTAGCTTATGGACTAAGAACAATTATACCAAATTTTATTTCTCCTATGCATTCAGCCTGCTTACCAAATAGTAGGGCCGCAGACAATACAATTATTGTGCAAGAAGTTCTTCATTTTTTTTAAACATCTAAGACTAAAAAGCATCATATATTTATTAAAATTGATATGAAAAAAGTTTTTGATAGTTTGGAATAGTCATTTCACTACAAGAAAATTTCATTTTAGCAACGGTCATATTTGTCGAAAAGCTGTTGCAAAATGACATTTGTGACAGATTTGTAACAAATATGACTGTCGCTAAAAACGTTGTTGCTAATAACGGCGATGTTAAGATTCGGTTGCTATTTGTGATATATTCGTAATTATGTATGCCCGTCACTATTCGCAACTATGTACACCCGTCACTTATGACTGAGAAGACATGAATTCAAGACATGGTAGAGACGAAAATCGTCGCATAGGTATTTAAAAAAAATATATATATATATAATACAAATAATTATACATCTAAAAAGTCATTCTAATAATAATAAATATGTATAGTATGTTAATAATAAACATTTTAAATATCATCCTAATAAAAGTAGTAGGCAACCGAGATTTAGTAGTACATCATATGATCATCTTGAGTGATAGGAGACAGATTTGGCAGAACTTTTAGCGGAGCCCGAGGATAAAGAAACTTATGAATGCTCTTTAAATAGATGGGCGTCATTCTGAAATGTATATACATAATTAATAAAATAGTTGTAAATACTAATCATGATCTATAAATAGAGAAGAGAAATATTATCATTGTCTTCTTGTCCATATCCATAATATCATGATCATGAGTGCTAAGACATGGATTTGGTAGAACTCTCGGAGCTCAAGTATGAAAAACATTAGTGAATAATGCTCATTAAGTCAATTCGTTTCATCCTGAAATGTATATACATAATTATTAATTACATGCATAAAATAGATGTAAACACTAATTATGATGTGTAAATAGAGAATAGAATACTACCATTGTCTTCTTGTCCATGTTCTTGTAGTTGTATTACTCAAAAGAGAGAAGATAATTTCATCAAGAAAAAGTTTAAGACACTAAAACCAAATCAAAATAATTGCTTGGATAATAAATAATTTACTTTAAAAAATCAAGTTGCTAAAATATGAAGGTCGTTGCAACTATGTGTCGCTAATTGTAATAAATTAGAAGTCCATCACAAATGTGTGTCGCTAATTGCCACGATTAAGAGACCCATCACAAAATTCGTCGTGAATGACAACGATTAAGAAGGCGGTTGCAAATTCTGTCGCAATTCGCGACAACTTAGTAAACGGTCGCAAATTTTATTTCAATTAGCAATGGCTTAGTAGATGATCGTAAATTCTATGATAATTAGGGACAACTTAGCAAGCGGTCGCAAATTCTATCGTCATTGGAAATAACTTTCAGGCGGTGTCCATCACTAAATACAATTTTTCTAATTGTGTTTGTTCGGGAGGTGCTTCAGTTTTACAATTTCTATTCTCATAAATTATGGAATGTATTTTAAGTTTTAGATTATCTATTCTTATAAATGGTCAATCTATTGTGATTTTTTTTCTTTTGTCAATATTTTGTTTTTAGATATAACTATGATTATATATATATAATAAATTACTCAAGACTTCAACATTTCATATTATACCAAAATTAAATTAAAGAGGTAAAGGTAAATTTTACACACACACACACACACACGTGTGTATATATATAATCACAGAGTTCATGTATTTGTAGAGTAAAAATATTAAAATAAAACTTTAATGTAATGGACTAATATTTTTTAAAAGAATTCATGGGTAATATCGTGACAAATGAATATAAATTTTTAAATGTTATTACACATCAATAATATATCATTACTTAGATATTTATGTTATCGAAATAAAAAAAACGTAACGATGACATTGTATTAAAAATATATTTTTTTTAATAAAATTGAAAATACGTTATCTTGTTGAACGAACACAAGAATTAAAGCCCTAGCAATAATCAAAGCAATCAAATCTTCTAATATATCAAACTATATCAAATGTGAAGCAAAGATATCAAATAAATTAAAAGCAAGTAAATAGAACCACCTTAAAACATAGAAATTAAAATAAAAAAGTATTTGGATATATTACATTAATTAAGAAAAAGTACTTATGCTTTACATAATACTTATAAAACAATGCAAATTGCAGATTTAAACTATAAATATATCCTAAAATGTAAACAAACGAAAAGGTAATATTCATAACAAAACATAAGCAAGAAATGTTATGTAATAGATTAGAATTCAATCCTAATTGGAGGCTATTTGGAGCATTGATATTCCCAATTTAATTAAAATATGAATTAATACAAATATTTTGTCAAATAAAAATAAATAAATAAAAGGAAAAAAGCTTTTTTTCCCTTTTTTCCCAAAATATTTGTAGTGTATATAAAAAAAAGGAAAAGAAAATTTTAATGTAAGTATGGTATATTCACTTCTTTAACCTTAATTAATGATTTGTTTCCTTTTTTCAAAAAATGGTATATTCTCCTTTGACTCTTGATTGCTAACTAACTAGTTAATTTACTTCAGTACCTATTACAAATATAATTCTATTATATAAAAACTAAAAATATATATCGCTAAATCTTATACTATATTAAGCAATATTATACAAGTTAATTAAGAAAATTAATCAAGTAACATTTAAAATATATATATATATATATATATATATATATATATATATATATGTATATATATATTCTCAATTAGAATTGCCTTAAAAATTAAAGGAGAAAATATTGTCAACAAATACAAAAAAAAAGAGAAACATTGAATGTGAATACCAATACGGTTAGCAACTATTATATATATATATATATAATTGAAATTATTTTTAAAAATATATATATATTATTGGAAAAAGGAAATAAAACAAAAAAATATTTTATAATTAATACATTAAGTGTAGGAACAAAAGAAAAGTTGACAATGATAATATTGGCAAATATGGAGAGAGAAAAGATGGCAACAATTGTTTCACAAATTTTCAATGTCGAGATTTTGGAAATGTTTTCCCACAAAATTAATTACCAAATAAAATAAAATATCAAAAATTAAAAAGGTAAAAGCACAAAATTTCAAATTAGATAAGTGATGTTTACTTTTCTAAAAATAAGTGATGTTGTATTATTTCAAATAAGGTAAACAACATCACTTATTTCAAACAACATCACTTCATTTGGTTTTGGTTGCTTGATGTAGTCGTCTAATGCAGCCTTTTGTTCAATCTTTCTGGCATAATACAATAGCGAACTTTTATGGCATTGCAGTGCCTCTTTGCTACAATTCTTTAACTTTTTAATTTTCCTATTCACGGATTCTAAATTATTGTTCATACTCTCAATTATTTCAGAATTTTTTTTATCAAAGTTAATCAACTTTGCAATGGGATCTTTAGCTTGCTCTTCTAGTTTCTTCTCAAGGTTGGATAATGAGTCTGGACGATACAATATTTCTCGAATTGTAGCCTTATTGTGGGACTCAGCTAACTCAATATTCTCTTTCCAATCCTTTAGATATTTTTTCATAACAATGTATGGATATAGATAGCACTTTTTTAAAGGATTTTGTTCATCATTTTGGTTGATATTTCTCATCAAGGGCTTGCGAATCGAAAGGCTTCTGAAATAAAATACCGAAGGATCGCCATCATCCATGACCTTCGGGACCTGGTGGTATCATTCATTTCTTGGGGTGCTTTTCCTTTCTTTTTATTGTTCATGATTTCTTGCAAAATATGGGAAAGAAAAATAAATTTTATAAGTTCTAATAATAATGTTATTTTAATTTAAAACATATGTTTGGAAAAATGTAAGGCCTTTAGTATCATACTTCTAAACTGTTTCCATATATATATATATATATAAATTATTAATTTATCATTGCTATCATTTGTTTTCTGTGCTTGATATAATAGAAGAATATTAGTTTTAATAAAAATATAAAAGATAATTTTAAAATATTTTTATTTTTATATCGAACTCAATTTTTTTTGTGCTTATATATAATATAATATATATATATATATATATATATATAATATATATATATATCATTGCTATCAATTAAATAGAAGAATAAAATTTTTTTTGTAAAAAAAAGAAAAGATAATTTTAAAATATTTTTATCTTTATATGAACTCGTGACTTTGAAAAGTTATAAATGAGACTATTATAAACTAAGTTACAATTTTTTTTAATAAAAAAAGACAAATATATATTATATATAACTTGTAAATTATAAATAAAAAAGATATAGTTGACTGTTATAAATATATCCGGCGTTGGCTAGGTATATGTGACTAATCTCCAAGTTGTACTAATAATGAATACGGACAAGTTATTTTAGTGCAAAAAAGTTTAAAGGCATAAGGATAAAAGGTTTAGATCTTATTTTACTTTGATACGGCACTGGCACCGGCATATAGAAATGCTTATAAGATCTTTTTTAGCTTTGATCTTCTTTGTTTTTGTTGAATCCCAAAAAAATCAAAGCATCATATATATATAGCCTTGAGAAGTAAAGCTATTTATGAAAACAATAATATAAAAAAGAAATGTGATATTACTTCATAGATTTTTTACCAAATTTGCTGTTAGGACGCTTTCCTTTTGTGCTTAGTTATTATGTTTTTTTTTAATTAAAAAAAATTGTATAATTAAACACTTTCCTTTTATACTAATGAAAATTTCTATATGTGGTTTATATTTTAATTATGATCTAACATTCATTGTATATATCAATTTTATATTTTTTTTATTAAGTGTATCAAAAATTATTATATAGAATCGTAAGCCTTGTTTATAAGTTATCAATTATTCATTTTTAGAACAAGAAAAATAAAATAAATAAAGGGTCAAAAAATGATAAATAAAGTACATAATACATTATACAAAATAGTATTTTATTTTTTATTTTGTTTTATACATTTTGCAATGGAGTGCATGCAACACATTACTTAGATTCTTAGCTTTTTTTTTCTTCATTTTTTCCCTTTTTCTTAGATTTATTTCATATGAAATTTGGTGCATTAATTTATTTTTAATTTTAAAACTTGACCAAAGGATTATAATATGGAAAGTCAAATTAAAAATGAAAGGTGACCTGGACAAATCTCCTCCTTTCAAAACGGTCAAACTGGCCTTGTTTCTAGAGTATAGAAACAAAATTTAAAAATGATAAATGTACATTTTATTTTAAAAAATAATATAAAAATTCTTAAAACTTAAATGAATAATTACTGTTCACAAAAAAAATATATTATTGTATGTTTCAAAACTCTTTGTCAACATGAATGATTGAAATGTTGTCTTAGATTTTCGTTTCTTGCATAATTCCACCATAAAATATTGAATAAGGATTACATGAAAGCTTTTTCTGAAAATGTTAATGTTAATCCGGAAGGCGCATATGAGCTGGTCAGGAGTTTTCTTAACTTAAGTAAGGTCATGAATTTTTAGAACCAGTGCCCTCCTCCATTTTTCAATTCAATGCCGAAGTTCCAATCCAATGCTGCATTCTCATCAATGAACCATAACACTAAAGAATAACCAAAACTTGAAACTATAATTTTAACATTCCTTTTTATTGTTTATTTGGGGCAAAATCCAAAATGGTATTAAGATATAAGGTTTCTTTCTTTCTTTTTAATAATAAGATATCTTTATCTATTAATTTATCAGATCCAAAAACAAAACAAAATTGTATCCGAGAAAGTAGATATCATCATTGACTAATCTATTAGGGAAATGTTGGTGATAAGTTGATCATCAACTTCTTACATAAAGAAAGAAAAGTAAAATATATCTATGAGGAAGTAGAGAGAAATGCTTATGCAATCTTCTTTTGCTTTTGCTCTCCTTCTTGTTGTTGCATCTGAAAAAAGATTAAACTATCAACTATTTGCATATAATGTACTAAGAAGTTACCATAATAAATGTTATGAATTTTGACGTTAGTGTTTTTCCTTTAGCTTTATAAGCTATTATTGTTCCCTTTTTAGAAGAGAATTTATTTATCTGAATAATGACATGAAAATATCACGTGTAAATTGTTATTGGCTGCCATATTTGGAGTGTCAAATGCTCTTTGTCACGAGAATAATAACTTTCTTGAGAGTGAGTGCCATAGTGTTTTTACTGAACAAAAAGGGATTATAGAATTTTGTCGTTATTCAATTTTCCCTTTAGATAGACATTCCTGAGCAGATTATTCGTTTTGGGACCCATAAGTATTATTATCGTTTGCGAGGTGAAATGTGAGATATACCCTGCTCCCTATGTAATTCAATCTCTTATTCATAGGGATATACATTTTGTTTTTATTCGATGTATAAAACATTATCTCTTATTCATTCCTCGCGGTACTTTGAACATTTCTTGTTTGACTTGCCACGTGTCCTATTTGACATGTTGACTGGCCATATGTACTTATTTTCTTTCATTTTAATGCATATTAGACTAATAAATTTAATTAAATTACTTTAATAAATTTTAATAAAATATAATAACCTTAAATATATAATTGACACATAAGCCCATATGATTTATTAAAATAAAAATCCAACAATATTCACCTGTTAGTTAGCGCGTAAGGTTCGGTCTCATTCTCATTATCTTTTCTTAATTTACAAAATATAAACTTTACCATGGGAGTATTGAATTTGTTAAAGCCTTGGCCTTACTCTATGCAATCCATCGTTGGATTCATCATAATGTGTTTAAACACATCAAATTGCGTTGTGATTGTCAGGTGTTAATCCAGAATCTATAATCTTGAGTACAAAATTTTAATTCTAAGGGTCATTTAGTTGAGCAACTTCGTTGCGTTTTTGTTGCTTTTGATAATTTTTCTCTTAAGTTTATTCTCCAAAATCATAATATACCGACTCATTTATTAGCGATTATTGGTCTTGACTTACGAATGTTTCAAGAATGGTTTGTTGGTTTCCCAAATGTTTCATATGGAACTTTTAGAGAATTATTTAATATAATATTATTTTCCTTTTAAAAAATTTGATAATTATAGTACTTAAAACAAAGAAAATATTTACAAAAAAAAAAAAGGAAAGAGTTGGTGTCCAATTTGGCCCAAAAGATCTTTGAAAATATATGTATTTCATAATAGCATATATAAATTTTCAAATTAATAATATATTTATTATTTATTTTCTTTAAAAACTGCACTTAATTAAACTAATTTATCAACTCTTAACACGTATTTCTAAGATATATTAGTTATTTGATATTAAGTTTTTAAGTTTAATCTTATTTTAACTTTTTTTCTTCTTTAAGTTATTATATATTAGTTTTAAAAATTTATATAATTTTGAATTTCATTAAAATGTTTCTATTCAAATTTGTTTTATTATAATATTTGATTATTCATAAATTTATCCATTATTTTTAAAGTTTAATTTCTCAAATTTTTTTATTAAAGGTATTACAATTGTTTCGAGGGTTTTTATTTAAGGAAATTTTTTTTAAGTTATGTAAATTCTTTTATATTTTTTACATCTATTTTTATATTTATTTTAGTAAGAATAATAAGTGAAATATACACTAATTATTTAAAAGCAATTGAATAATTATGTATTATTATTTTAATAAAAAATATAATATTTCTTTTTTAAAATTTTGAGGTGCTTTTATTTCTGTCAAATTTATGATTTCTTAAAATTATAAGTGAGATTATTATCAAATAGTTATATTTTTTTAATATAATTTTTCATTACATAAACATCCAATAAATATATATAAAAACATGTCAATAAATAACTAAATAAAATTATTATTTATCATAAAATTTGTCATTTTTTTTAACCAAAAATTTGTCAATTTATATAAATATGCATATATATTTATTTTTAATATTTCAAAATTTAAAATATTATTTTTTGAGGGAAACAATTTTCAAATTAATAATTTAGTATTAGGACAAATCCATGTAACTGTATGTAGTGGACCGAATTGATGGGTAACAGTGAGAAATTGCTATTACAAACAACGGTTACGTATTTACGTATTTATTACGTATTTAATTCTTCATTAACTGTTTGATGTTTTTTTTAACTATTCGATGTGGGATTTAGGTAACCAAGGAAATTCTAAAAGTATATTCTCACATTTATTTATTTATTTATAAATTTTGAGGTTTTTTCTCCATTATATATAAATATTCACAATTTTTTAAATTATAAATAGCTTTAAAATTTATTAATTATTGAGAGAAGAATGAATTTGAAACATTTAAATTAAATATGAATTAAATTATGAAAAAAAATAAAACTAATTTGAATAATAAAACATTGTTAAGAAGCTAAATTCAAAATCATCTTAACAATGTATTATATTTTTTTATATGTGACATATATATATATATATATATATATATATATATAAAGTATTTTTAAGGATGGAAATAGGAAATGTGATTTTAAAAGTTATGTTATCTTTGGTTCAGTCTTATTTTATCTTATTTTTACTAATAAATTTTTATTAGTAAAAAGAAAACAAAATTGTTTAATTATATTAAATTTTCAATTATAAATAAAAAAGGAAAGAATATTTTAGTAAACAAAAGGAAAAATAAATGTATTCACATACATACAAATTCAAGAATAATAGCTTGTAAAGCAAAAAGGAAAAATTAAGTTCAAAATTGGTAAATAATTGAAGCAAAATAAATAGCTGAATCCAACTGTCACTATCTCAAATAATATTAATTTCCATTCCAAAAACATAACAAGAGAATCATTAAATCTTCTAATATATTAAACCACAATTAAAATGTAAACAAATCACAAGAATATCTATCCATAACAAGACATGACCAACAAATATTATTTGAAAACCTTCATTTTTAAGGCTCATTTTTCTCACTATGATGCTCTTTAGTTGGTTTTGGTTGTTGGACGATGTCGTCTGATGCAGCCTTCTATTGAACATTTTTTGCATAATCTATCAAAGAATTTTTATGACATTACACTACCAACTTGCTATAATTATTTAACTTTTTAATCTTCTTCGTCACGAATTCTAAATCATTGTTTATATTCTCAATTATTTCGAAATTTCCTTTCTCAAAGTTAATCAACTGTACAATAGAATCTTTAGCCTCTTCTATCTTTTTC
This sequence comes from Asclepias syriaca, assembly GCA_027405835.1. Lineage (NCBI taxonomy): Eukaryota > Viridiplantae > Streptophyta > Magnoliopsida > Gentianales > Apocynaceae > Asclepias > Asclepias syriaca. Next base: position 85,642 of record JAPHNG010000648.1, read on the forward strand.
TCAAGGTTGCATAATAAGTCTGCACATTGCACTATTTCTTGACTTGCAGCCTTAGTGTGGGAGTCAACTAACAGAAGAATATCTTCCTAGTCCTTTAGATATTTTTCCTGAACAAGGTATGGATATGGATAACACTTTCTTGAACAATGATTCTATTCATCAAGGATTCTTGAACAAGGTTCATCATCGGACTATTCCTTAGAAATGTCCCTCTCCTCGGGACTCATAGCTTTTTCTTTCCCTTTGTTATTCATGATTCCTTACAAAATATGATAGAAAAAATAATAAACTTTATATAAAGTAATAATATTATCTAAATTTAAGACATAATCAAATAAGGAATGATTTGTTAAAATTTACTTTAAAATAAAAGTTTTTATTGAAAAAACAATGAAATATTATTTTATTTTAAATATATGAATATTGAGGATAAAATATTATGCCCAAATTCCCAATTAAAACTTTTCTCTCCAATGCCGCAAAACTCATCAATAAACCATAACACTCTAAAAAATAACTAAAACTTAAAATTAAAATTTTAACATTTCTTTTTTATTGTTTATTTGAGGCAAAATCCTAAATAGTATCAAGATCTAAATTATTATTATTATTATTACGAGATATCTTCATCAACTAATTTATTAGATTAAAAAAGAAAAAAATGTGTATATATATATATATATACTTAAGAAAGTGAATATCGACTAATTTATGAGGAAAATGTTATTTATCAATTTTTTATATAAAGAATGAAAAGTAAAACATACCTATGAGGAAATAGGGAGAAATGTATATAAAAAAATTTAGTTTAAAAAGTCAAATATTTATTTATAATATATTAAAGAAATATGATATTTTAACCATAATAAATTTTACCAATTTTGAAGTTAGTATTTTCCTTTTGCTTTACAAGCTATTATTCCTCCATTTGTATGTAAGTAAATACATTTAATTTTTCCTTTGTTTGCTAAGATATTCTTTCCTTTTTTTTATAATTGGAAATTTGATATAATTAAATAATTTTGTTTCCTTTTTACATTTATTTTTCCCTTTTTATTTTTAGAGTTGTTCCCCCAATAACCGGTAATTGTAATAGCAATTTTTCACTACATACTTAGATGGATTTGTCCCAATACTAATTTATCAATTTGAAGAAATTTTTGCCTGAAAAAAATATTGAAAATTTAAAATATTAAATATATATATATATATTGGATGTTTATATAATGAAAACTTAGGTTAAAAATATGTTTCTATTTAGTAGTAACTTTATTTATAACTTTGAGAGGTTATAAGTTTGACATATATTCAAAATTTTAAAAAAGAAAAATTATATTTTTATTAAAATAATATTTTAAAATATTAATATATAATTATTCAATTGCATTTTAATAATTAGTGTATATTTCACTTATTAAACTTATTAAAATAAATTACAAAATAGACGTAAACAATATAAAAGAAATTTAAAAAATTAAATGAACAAGAAAAAAAGCTAAAGAAAAAATATTTTTACTTTAAATAATAACCCTAAAAAAAATAATTGTAATATCTTTAATATAAAAAATTCGAAAAATTAAACTTTAAAAATAATGAATAAGTTTGTGAAAAATCAAATGATATATAACAAATATTATAATAAAATAATTGAAAATTGCAAAATTTGAAATAAAATTAAAAATTTAATAAATTTTAAAAACTAATATGAAATAACTAAAAAAAAAGATTGAACTTAAAAATTAAATTTGAAATAACTAATACATAGTAAAAACACATGTTAAGAGTTGATAATTAAGTTTAATTAAGTGCAGATTTTAAAGGAAATAAATAATGAGTGTCTTATTTATTTGAAAATTTATATATATATAAATATATATATTAAACAATACCTATTATTTATCACTTTTCAGTCATATGTTTACAGTCAAAGTAACGTGTTCTTGACAAAAACATTTATATATATGCTATTATAAAATACATATATTTTCCAACGTATTTTGGATGAAATTAGATACCAACTCTTTCCTCTTTTTTTTTCTAGCAAATATTTTATTAGTTTAAAGTCCATTAATTAGTACTTCTTTAAAAGAAAAGGAATATTATATTAATTATCCGCTAAAGTCCTGAAAGATTGGTATGTCAAGACCAATAGCCAGTAATAAATAAGACAACACATTATTACTCTGAGAAATAAACTTAAGAGAAAAATTATCAAAAGCAATTAAAACGTAACGAATTAGCCAACTAAATAACTTGTAGAAAGTCTGAGATTGTAATTTCTGGATTAACGCCTTACAATCACCATGCAATTTGATGTGGTTAAACCCAATATGATGAGGCCAACGGATTGCATCGAGTGAGAATGAGACCAAACCTTACGCTCTAATTGAGACGAGAAGATTTATTTTAATAAATAATTTCATTTTATTGAATTAATATGCATTAAGAATAAGTACGGTACACATATGTAGATACCATATTCTTAGATTGTGATGGGTAAGCTAAAAATAATTATTATATTATATTGGTTATGGTTCCCAAGATAATCTTGAGTTTCTATAATATATCTCGTAGTAGAACACAACTCTTACCTCCAATCGATTTTTTTAAAGATTACTTTGTCAAGTTACGAAGAAAGCTTTTTCTAGGATTATTAAAGATTTGTTGGAGGTATGAGATAAAATAAGATACACTTTTGCAATTCAATTTCTATTATTTTTAATAATCTGACATATTGATTTTTATGATTTTATAAGACTATGTTAAGGTATATATAGAATACATTTATATTTTATTCTATCAAAGAAAAGATGTATGATCATTTCAACCTCATGTTGACAAAAGACACAAAGACGGTTCCCATTGAATCTATGATAAAGAACCTCTTCCGTAGCAAGCAAACTTCAAGCCACCCGCCAAAGGAAGTGGTGAACCTTTGGAGGAACCCTCATAGCTAGCCAATATCCTGACTTAATAGAATAAACCCCATTCGCAGTAAAACTTCAAACAAAAGTATCCTTCGAAAGCAAAGGACAAATCGAAATCTGCATAATAGCTTTAATAGTCTCTTCATCAAACCATTGTTGGAGAAAAGACAGATTCCACTAGAAATTTCTGAAATCAATCAAATCAGAAACACAATATAATTTCGAAACATTCTCCTGATTTAATAAAGGCTGTTGGAACGGACAATCAGGAATTCATGAGTCGTGCCATATGGATATGGATTTGCCGTCTCCCACATGAAACCATAAACCCTTTTTTAGAAGTGGATGACTCTCCATTATGCAACACCAAATGTAACTGCTACTCCGAGTAATACGAGCTTGAAGAAAAGAAGTCTCGATAGTATTTTGAGCGTAAAACAACAACAGCAATAGAGTGAAGAAATTGAAGCAATCACCAAACTTGTTCCATATTACTATCTCTAATGATCCATATAAATATTGTCTATATATTAAAAAAAATATTAACCAAGAAAACAAAAAATTACAATTAGTATTTTTGACTAATGTCAAATTTTCTTACATTTATTTGTCCTAAAAAAAAGATTTTTTTTTTCCAATATCTCCTTCTAGTTAATCTTACACTTATTTGCAGAACTCTTATAAGTCAACTATTTGTAATTTACAATTATAATTTACTAATATTCAAATTTTCAAACATTATATTTAAAATTTAAAATTTATTCGATATCATAATCTATAATAAATGAGTTATATTACGTTCATAAGTATTATTTAAGATATGATGTAATAAACTAAATTATTTATATTTTGTAATTTTTTTAAAAAAAATCATTTCTATATTTTTTAAAAGTTGAAATATTTGAACTAAAATTATTATGTTTAAATTTGAAAAAAAGTAAAAAAAAAAAAAAAAAAAAGAAAGAAAGAAAAAAAAAATCATTCACCATTGTATTTTCACAATTTTGTATCTAAATAGTCCACTGATTCAAACCGAAAAATAATTTCTAACGGATTCAAAAGTAATTTTTACTTTTTATATCATTATTTTGTCAAATTTGTGAAGTGTATGTATCAAAATCCTTCGCCAATATAAGATTTAATGAGGAGTGAAAATCGACTTTAGTTTAATTTAATAATAGCAATTAAAATCAAAACTAATTCTCATGCTTGAAACTACTTACTTTAATTTAATATATATATATATATATATATATTAAATATTTTGTCCAAAAAAATTTAAATCTTGCAAGTCAAATTGTAAATAATATTTGAGGAGGACAAAAATTTTTTTTTCATTTATCATGTCTTGTTCATAATTTGAGATTCATCTAAAATAGTTAATATTTTTTTAAAAAAATATTATTGAAAAATAATAATAATAATTAGAAGGAAAAATATCAACTATCTCAAGGTATATATACCCTAAAACAAATGAAAATGGTCAAAAAGATCCATCTTTACATTTCAAGTTTGCTGAAGCTACATTGTTTGCCTCCTCTCTTTACTCCTTTTGCTCCACACGTGAAGATATGATTCTTTGGTCGTTTAAATGGATTAACCACATTTTGTGATCATGTAATTGTGATACCCCGTCCCACATCGATAAGTCAAGTAAGTATGCACTAGTATGTAAGAATGGGCCTAGGTACTCATAGTCGACTCGGGGTATCCCTTTTGGTATAGTGAGGACAATACCAAGTAGTTGATTATGGGTATTGCCAGGCCCATAGTTGTGGCACGGGCTCGAGGGCCTGGGTCGTGACAATTGGTATCAGAGCAGGTAACCAACCCGGACTATTACAATATATATATTGTAATAGAAATATTATTATTAATGAATTTTATTGTTATTTTTTATTTAAATATAAATTATGTTTTTTAATATATATATATATATATATATATATATAACTTTATGTATTAATAAAAAATTATAAAAATATATATATATATTTAAAAATAAAAAATAATTAAAATAAATCCGTCGCAAATTAGTTGCAAAATAGCGACGCCCAAATGTCTTCGCACAATTGTTGCAAATATAGCAACGGATTTGACCGTCGCTATTTGTGGCGTATTCTGTGTGTCGTCGCAATCAGCGGCGAATATATTGCGACGGCCAAATTCGTCACAAATCCATTACAAAATAGTGACGCCCAAATGCCGTCGCAAATCCGTTGCAAAATAGCGACGGATTTGACCGTCGCAAATTCGTTGCTATTTGTGACGGATTCTGTGTGTCGTCGCAATCAGCGGCGAAGATATTGCGATGGCCAAATCAATCGCTAATCTGTCGTAAAAGTCGAATTGCAACAAATTTGCAACGGATTTGATCGGCGCAAAAATTGATTTTTCTAGTAGTGAAATGTGAAATGTGAAATTCTTACCATAATAAATTTTATCAATTTTGAAGTTAACGTTTTCCTTTTACTTTACAAGCTATTATCCTTGGATTTGTATATATGTGAATACATTTAGTTTTCCTTTTGTTTGCTATGATATTCTTTCCTTTTCTTTTATAATTGAAAATTTGATATAATTAAGCAATTTTGTTTTCTTTTTACTAATAAAAATTTGGTTGACAACTTTTATATAAAACCCCTAATTTACATTTTTTAAATCAAATGTCGCATGCTTATCAATAAATTATAACACTCTAAATAATAACTAAAATTTGAAATTAAAATTCTAACATTCTTTTTTCATTGTTTATTTGGGGCAAAATCCCAAAATATAAATTTTTTTCTTATTATCATATATTCTCATCAGCTAATTTATCATATTCAAAAAAATATATATACTTAAAAAAGTTAATATCCTCATCAATTAATTTATCAAAATGTTCTTCATCCACTTCTTACATAAACTAAGAAGAGTAAAACATACCTAGGAGAAATACTTTTGCAATCTTCTTTTGCTTGCTCTTCTTCTTGTCATTGAATCTGAAAAAAATTAATAACTATAGTAAGATTTTCATTCGAATGAAAGTTAAACTCTATAAATACAATTTGATAGCCAAATCTAAACTAGTCAGGTTGTGATGGTTCGAAAAACCAAATGCTTAATATATATAACAAGCATTATTTTTTTAATTCGATCCCAATTATTCTTCTCTCTTGTGTATATATATATATATACTTTATTTTCAATCTTTTATAATTCAACACATTTCAATATTTTCAAATGGTTAGATTACCTTTTACAAAACAAGAAAAATAGAATTTTTATTACCTACATTCATAAATAATATTGTTTACTACTTGTAATATGATGTAATAAACTAAATTATTTATAATATTAGTAACAAATTTGTAATATTACTATCTCTAATGATCCACATAAGTATTGTCTCTTTATTAAAAGAAAAAAAAATTTAAAGAAGAAAAAACAAAATTAACCAACAAAACAAAAATATTACAATTAATATGTTTAACTAATGTCATATTTTCTCATATTTATTTGTCCTAAAAAAAGTTCAATTTTGTTTTTCAATATCTCTTTGTAGTTAATCTTACACTTATTTGTGGAACTCTTATAAATCAACTATTCGTAATTTACATATATAACTAATTGATATTCAAATTTTCAAATATTATATTTAAAATTTAAAATTTATTTTAAATCATAAACTGTAATAAATAAGTTAGATTAGGTTTTGAAAATAAGGAAAGTAGAATCTTTATTACAAACATTCATAAATAATGTTGTTTAAGTATGATGTAATAGAATAAATTATTTATATTTTGTAATATTTTTATAAAAAATTATTTCTATATTTTTTAAAAGTTGAGATATTTGAACTAAAATTATTATGTTTAAATTTGAAAAAAATAAACAATAAATAATAATAAAATCCAAAACCTTTGTATTTTCATAATTTCGTATTTAAATGGTACACTGATTCAAACCGAAAAATAATTTTTAACAGATTTAAAAGTAATTTTTACTTTTTATTTTATTATTTTATCAAATTTGTGACAAGGAACAAAATTCAGAAATTACTCAATTAAATCCATTAAGTGTGAAGCGTATGTATCAAAATCCTTGGCCAATATAAGATTTAAAGATGAGTGAAAATTGGCTTTGGTTTAATTCAAGAATAGCAATTAAAATCAAAACCAATTCTCATCCTTGAAACTATATATATATATATATATATATTAAAAAATAATTTGACAACATATTCTTGTATCTATCTGTATGTATGTGTATACATAGTTTTCCTTTTCTACCCAGAGATATTCTTCCTTTCTTGTTTTTACAGCTAATATAACTAAACACTTTTCTCTTATAGTAATAAAATCCTATAATATATTTTATATATTTTTACAATATAACATTTTATTGCATATATTGTACTTATTTGTAATTATATTTAAGAAAATTATTTAAAACCATAATCCATATATATATATATATATATATATGTATATAGAAATTTTAAATCTTTTGTCAAAAAAAAAAAAAGTTAAAATCTTGCAAATCAAATTGTAAATATTGTCTGAAGAGGACAAATATTTCTTATGTCTAACATGTCTTTTTTAGACTCACCTAAAATATATAATATGTTTAAAAAACATATAATAATAATAATAATAATTAAGAAGAAAAAAAATCAACTAAACTAAGTTTTTGTATTCTATTTTAATTTAAAAAATAATTAAAATTTTTATTTATCTATTTTCTTCTTGAAAAACAATTCTATGAAAGAACATACATTTTTGTCCCCTATGGTTAGGAATGGAATGAAAAAAAGGGGGGGGGGGGGCAGAATGATAAGTTAATTTCTTTGTAAATAAATCGATGATTGGTTGGGTATATTAACTATAAGAATGTTTTAAAAAAAAAAAAGTATAATAAATTAGTACAACATTCACTTATAATTCAAAAAGTTATAAATATTAAATACAATAAGACAAAAAAATTTTAAATATTAAAAGAAATAAATGTAAAATAAATTATTTTTTAGATTTTCCTTCTTAGTTAAAATTTCACATTTGATAGTTTTTGATAAAAATGACATATAGTTTTATTTTAACATTGTGATTAGTTCGTTTTTTAAAATTTATATAAAAAGTAACATTCTTGCTTTCGTAAAAAGATAAAATTAATAAATACAAAATTTATATTGAATTTGTTACATGTGTTTTAATTTTACGGAATGAAAGAAGAAAACGAGAACGATCAAAGTATTAACAAAAAAAAGGTGGGTTATTTATATCAATTATCCCACATCTGCCTTTTTAAGAATGGGGAATGTTCTAATCTAAGCGGTTCCAATGGATCTTGGAACAGTGGGCTAAACAATTTTTTGGGGCTGATTTTGGTACTTACTTTTCTTGCCCATTAAAACTAAGATGGATTTGCCCCAACTGAACCAATATCTGTACTTTCGTAACATTTTTATAAGAATTTAATACAGGTAAACCAACTCTTAAATATTTCTTTCAAGACATATAATTGAGCGTTCAAATCTCTAAGGTGAATTATGTGGGATAATTTTGGGTTAGATCCTAATCTCAAAATCTATATATCCTTCAAGAAATTTATCAGACCAAATCATAATTGAGGGTTCGAATCTCCTAGATAAATTATGTGGGATAATTTTGGGTCAGATTCAAACCACAAAGTCCATATATGGGTAATATTAGGAATGGGATAATTTTGGGTCAGATTCAAACCACAAAGTCCATATATGGGTAATATTAGGAACTGCAACATACATTGAATACCAATACGGTTAGCAACTATTTTTCATATATATATAATTAAAGTTAACTTTAAATATATATATATATATATATATATATATTATTGGAAAAAAGGAAATAAAACAAAAAAAAATTATAATTAATACATTAAGTGTAGGATAACACAAAAGTTGACAATGATAATATTGGCAAATATGGAGAGAGAAAAGATAGCAACAACTGTTTCATATATTTTCAACGTAGAGATTTTGGAAATATTGTCCCACAAAATTAATTACTAAATAAAATAAAATATCAAAAAATAAAAAAGGTAAAAGCACAAAATTTCAAATTAGATAAGTGATGTTTACTTTTTAAAATATAAGTGATGTTGTATTATTTCAAATATGTTAAACAACATCACTTATTTCAAATAACATAACTTTAGCTGGTTTTGGTTGCTAGACGTAGTCGTCTAATGCAGCCTTCTGTTCAATCTTTTTAACATAATACAATAGAGAATTTTTATGACCTTGCACTGCCTCTCTGCTATAATCCTTTAACTTTTGAATTTTCCTCTTCACGGATTATAAATCGTTGCTCATACTCTCAATTATTTCAGAATTTTCTTTCTCAAAGTTAATCAACTTTGCTATGAGATCTTTAGCTTTCTCTTCTAGTTTCTTCTCAAGGTTGGATAATGGGTCTGAGCGATACAATATTTCTCCAATTGTAACCTTATTGTGGGACTCAGCTAACTCAATATTCTCTTTCCAATCCTTTAGATATTTTTTCATGACAATGTATGGATATGAATTGCACTTTTTTGAAGGATTTTGTTCATCATTTTGGTTGTTATTTCTCATCAAGGGTCTGCGAATCGGAAGACTTCTGAAATCAAATATCGAAGGATCGCCATCATCCATGACCTTCGGGACCTGATGGTATCATTCATTTCTTGGGATGCTTTTCCTTTCTTTTTGTTGTGTATGATTTCTAGCAAAATATGGGAAAGAAAAATAAATTTTATAAGTTCTAATAAAAATGTTATCTTAATTTAAAACATACGTTTGGAAAAATGTAAGGCCATTAGTATCATACTTCTAAATTCTTTCCATATAAAAACTCACGTTATCTTTGTTCATAAGGTATTCTTTTGTAAGGCTTTTAGAAAGACAAATGGCAACAACTGTTTCACATATTTTCAACGTGGAGATTTTGAAAGTGTTGTCCGACAAAATTAATTACCAAATAAAATAAAATATCAAAAAATAAAAAAAGTAAAAGCACAAAATTTCAAATTAGATAAGTGATGTTTACTTTTCTAAAAATAAGTGATGTTGTATTATTTCAAATAAGGTAAGCAAGATCACTTATTTCAAACAACATCACTTTAGTTGGTTTTGGTTGCTAGACGTAGTCGTCTAATGCAACCTTCTGTTCAATCTTTCTGGCATAATACAATAGAGAATTTTTATGACATTGCACTGCCTCTCTGCTATAATCCTTTAACTTTTCAATTTTCCTCTTCACGGAATATAAATCGTTGCTCATACTTTCAATTATTTCATAGTTTTCTTTCTCAACGTTAATCAACTTTGCTATGGGATCTTTAGCTTGCTCTTCTAGTTTCTTCTCAAGGTTGGATAATGGTTCTGGACGATACAATATTTCTCGAATTGTAGCCTTATTGTGCGACTCAGCTAACTCAATATTCTATTTCCAATCCTTTAGATATTTTTTCATAACAATGTATGGATATGGATAACACTTTCTTGAAGGATTTTGTTCATCATTTTGGTTGTTATTTCTCATCAAGGGTCTGCGAATCGGAAGGCTTCTGAAATCAAATACCGAAGGATCGCCGTCATCCATGACCTTCAAGACCTGGTGGTATCATTCATTTCTTGGGGTGCTTTTCCTTTCTTTTTGTTGTTCATAATTTCTTGCAAAATATGAGAAAGAAAAATAAACTTTATAAGTTCTAATAATAATATACGTTTGAAAAAATGTATGGCCTTTAGTATCATACTTATAAATTCTTCCATATAAAAACTCACGTTATCTTTGTTCGTATTCTTTTGTACGGCTTTTAGGAAGACTAAGGCCCAGACCTTTGGGCCTTGAGATTCTCGGCCCAACTAAATTAATTTATCAATATTTTTAATATATATATATATATTATTTATTTATTTATCATTGCTATCATTTTTTTCCTATCATTTTTTTTGTGCTTGATATATATATATAAATTTATCATTGCTATCAATTAAATAGAAAATATTATTTCTTTTTTTTTTAAAAAAGATAATTAAAAATATTTTTATCTTTATATCGAACTCATGACTTTGAAAAGTCATAAATGAGACTATTATAAATTAAGTTATATTTTTTTTTTTTTGAGATAAAAAGACAAATATATATTATATATAACTTGTAAACTATAAATAAAAAAGATATAGTTGAGTGTTATAAATATATCCATTTTGGTGTTCGCTAGGTATATGTGACTAATCTCCAAGTTGTACTAATAATTAATACGGACAAATTATTTTAGTGCAAAAAAGTTTAAAGGGATAAGGATAAAGGGTTTAGATCTTATTTTGCTTTGATACGGCACCGACATAGAAAAATGCTTATAAGATCTTATTTTGCTTTGATCTTCTTCGTTTTTGTTGAATTCCAAAAAAAATCAAAGCATCATATATACATAGCCTTGAGAAGAAAAGCTATTTATGAAAACAATAATGTAGAAAAGAAATGTGATATTATTTCATAGAATTTTTACCAAATTTGCTGTTAGGACGTTGTCCTTTAATCTTTACAATGCATTGTTCTTCTTTATGTATGTGTATACTTATAGCTTTCCTTTTGTGCTTAGTTATTATGTTTTTTTTAATTAAAAAAATTGTACAATTAAACACTTTCCTTTTATAATAATAAAAATTTCTATATATGGTTTATATTTTAATTATGATCTAACATTCATTATATATAACAATTTTATATTTTTTATATTAAGTGTATTAAAATTATTATATAGAACAGTAAACCGTATATATAAGTTATCAATTATTCATTTTTAGAACAAGAAAAATAAAATAAACAAAGGGTCACAAAATAATAAATAAAGTACATAATACATTATACAAAATTGTATTTTTTTTATTTGATTTTATACACTTTGCAATGAAGTGCATGCAACACATTACTTAGATTCTTAGCTTCTTTATTTTTTTATTTGTTTTCTCTTTTTTTAGATTTATTGGTGTTGATCTTACTTTTTAACAAATAAAAGAACTGGATATTGAACTTTTTATAAGAAATTAGGTGCATTAATTTATTTTTAATTTTAAAACATGACCAAAGAATTATAATATGGTAAGTCAAATTTAAAATGAAAGTTGACGTGAATAAATCTCCTCCATTCAAGTAGGTCGAACTGACCTTGTTTCTAGAGTATAGAAACACAATTTAAAAATGATAAATGTACATTTCATTTTAAAAAACTAATATAAAAAATCTTTAATACCTAAATGAATAATTACTATTCACTAAAAAAAATATTATCGTATGTATCAAAACTCTTTGTCAACATCACTTACCTCACTATGCTCCTACACTTCAGTTGGTTTTGGTTCCTCGACGTCGTTGTCTAATGCAGCCTTCTATACAACCTCTCTGCTACAATCTTTCAACTTTTCAATCTTTTTCTTCACGGATTTTAAATCTTTGCTTATACTTTTAATTATTTCAAAATTTTCTTTTTGAAAGTTGATTAATTGTGCAATGGAATCTTTAGCCTCTTCTAGTTTCTTGTCAAAGTTGGATAATTGATCTGGACGATACAATATTTCTCGAATTGTAGCATTTTTATGAGACATAGCTAGCTCAATAATATATGAATATGGATAGCACTTTCTTGAAAGATTCTGCTCATTATTTTGGTTGATATTTCTTATCAAGGGCTTGCGAATCGAAAGGCTTCTGAAATCAAATACTTGAGGATCGCCAGCATCCATGATTTCTTGGGATGCTTTTCCTTTCCTTTCCTTGTTCATGATTTCTTGCAAAATATGAAAAAGAAACATAAACTTTATAAGCTCTAATAATAATGTTATCTTAATTTAAGACATATAAGAAAAGAATTGAAAAGGTGTTAGAATTTATTTACATTCTTTATTGAAATATATATATATATATATATATATATATATATATATCTATATAGATATAGATATTTGTATCTCTATAATATGAAAAATTTAAAATACGTATATAATATATTATAATAAATATATTTTCGAATTTTTTTAATGAATTAAAGAAAATACATAAAAACAAGTAAATTAGATAAAGATAGTGTAAGGAAAAGTATAGATTTATTAGATGAAAAAAATATCTATTGATCCAAACCCTAACCAAAACCTTGTTATCCCCAAAGTTCATCAACAAATTCTCACATAAAAGATAAATTAAAAAAAATAAAAAAAGTAAAACATACCTTTGGAAAGAAGACTAAAGTAGAGAGAAATGATTATAAGATATTCTTTGCTTTGCTATTCTTCTTTTTTGTTGAATATGAAAAAAGACTAAAACATCATATTTATAGCCTTCAGAAGTAATGCTATTTAATAAAACAATAATGTAGAAAACAAATGTAATATTATTTCATAGATTTTTTACCAAATTTGCTGTTAGGACGTCTCCTTTATGCTTTACAATGCATTATTCTTCTGTATGTATGTGTATACATATAATTTTTCCTTTTGTGCTTACTTATTATGTTTTTTTTTTAATTAAAAAAATAGTAAAATTAAACATTTTTCTTTTATATTAATAAATGTTTTATATATGATTTAAATTTTGATTATAACCTAATGTTCATTGTATATATCATTTTTATATTTTTTGTATTAAGTGTATAAAACATTATTATATAAAATCGTAAATCTATAAGTTATCATTCTCCAATTATTAATTTCTAGAACAAGAAAAATAAAAAAAAACAAAGAATCACAAAATGATAAATAAAGTACATAATATATTATACAAAATAATATTTTATTTTCTATTTGGTTCTATACATTTTGCAATGGAGTCCTTAGATTCTTCGCCTTTTTTTTTAGGTTTATTGGTGTTGGTCCTTTTTTAACAAATAAAAAAACCTGAATATCGAACTTTTTATAAGAAATTAGGTGCATTACTCTATTTTTAATTCTAAAATGTTTAACCAAAGAATTATAATCTGGCAAGTCAAATTAAAAATGATAGCTGACGTGAATAAATCTTCTCCTTTCAAGACGGTCGAGCTGGCCTTGTTTCTACACAGTTTAAAAATGATAAATGTACATTTCACTTAAAAAATAATATAAAAATCTTTAATACTTAAATAAATAATTACTATTCACTACAAAAAATATTATTATATGTATCAAAACTCTTCGTCAATATTGAATAATCACACCTTGAAATATTGAATAAGAATTACATGAAACTTTTTTTAAAAAATGTTAAAGTTAATTCGAAATGCGCAGATGAGCTGATAAAGAGCTCTACTAACTTAAGCAAGGTCACGAGTTTTCAGTACCAATGCCCTCCTCCATGGTTTCTCTAACACTGTATTGACTCATCCCATGGAATATCTACTATTGGGCAAGTTGCAGGGTCAACTTCCATACTCTGAAGTTGTATTACATCTGTCATACTTAGGTCATCAGTGACATCTTCCTCAGCTTTCCCAATGTACAATTCCCATTTGAGTTCTGTGCTTCGGACGATGTCCACAAAGGACTACTGCCCCAAGCAGCAGCACCATGTTTAGCATCCATTTCCTCTTGTACACTTGCCTCCATTTCCTCATCACAAGACATTTATGTATGATTCATTCCGTTTATGCTTCTTCAAACTCTACGAAATTGGTCAATTTCTCCACTCGAGAATCGCAATTCAGGCAGAACATTCATTTCAAAGAATTTAATCTCTAATGCATATATGCACATGTTTAAAATTTGAGTTAGAAGCTTTCCTAACTTAAGTAAGACCAATCGGCTAAAACCAAAATTAGTATAAATGTAAATTGACTGAAATTTAATCAATTTTGAAATGTGAAATGTGAAATTCTTACCATAATAAATTTTATCAATTTTGAAATTAACGTTTTCCTTTTACTTTACAAGCTATTATCCTTGGATTTGTATGTATGTGAATACATTTATTTTTCATTTTGTTTGCTATGATATTCTTTCCGTTTCTTTTATAATTGAAAATTTGATATAATTAAGCAATTTTGTTTTCTTTCTACTAATATAAATTTGGTAGACAACTTTTATATAAAAATCCTAATTCACATTTTTTAATCAAATGCCGCATGCTCATCAATAAACCATAACACTCTAAATAATAACTAAAACTTGAAATTTAAACATTTATTTTTCATTGTTTATTTGGGGCAAAATCCCAAATGGTATGAAGATTTAATTTTTTTTTATTATTATCAAATTTTCTCATCATCTAATTTATCAGATTAAAAAAAAATGTATATACTTAAAAAAGTGAATATCCTCGTCAATTAATTTATCAAAATGTTCTTCATCCACTTCTTACATAAATAAAGAAAAGTAAAACATACCTACGAGGAAATAGAGAGAAATGCTTATGCAATCTTCTTTGGCTTGCTCTTCTTCTTGTCATTGCATCTGGAAATAATTAAGAACTATAGTCAGATTTTCATTCGAATGAAAGTTAAACTCTATAAATACAATTTGATAGCCAAATCTAAAATAGTCAAATTGTGATGGTTCGAAAAACCAAATGCTTAATATATATATATATATAAAGCTTTATTTTTTTAATTTGATCCCAATTTTTCTTCTCTCGTGTGTGTATATATATATACTTTGTTTTCAATCTTTTATAATTCAACACATTTCAATATTTTCAAATGGTTAGATTACCTTTTACAAAACAAGAAAAATAAAATTTTTATTAGCTGCTTTCATAAATAATATTGTTTACTACTTGTGATATGATGTAATAAACTAAATTATTTATAATATTAGTAACAAATTTGTAATATTACTATCTCTAATGATCCACATAAATATTGTCTCTTTATTAAAAGAAAAAACAAATTTTTTTTAAAAGAAGAAAAAACAAAACAAAATATTACAATTAATATGTTTGACTAATGTCATATTTTCTCATATTTATTTGTCCTAAAAAAGTTAAAATGTTTTTTCCCAATATCTCTTTGTAGTTAATCTTACACTTGTTTGTGAAACTCTTATAAGTGATCTATTCGTAATTTACAAATATAACTTATTGATATTCAAATTTTCAAATATTATATTTAAAATTTAAAATTTATTTTAAATCATAAATTGTAATAAATAAGTTAGATTAGGTTTTGAAAATAAGGAAAGTAGAATCTTTATTACAAACATTCATAAATAATGTTGTTTAAGATATGATGTAATAAACTAAATTATTTATATTTTGTAATTTTTTTTATAAACAATTATTTCTATATTTTTTAAAAGTTTAGATATTTGAACTAAAATTATTATGTTTAAATTTAAAAAAAGTAAAAAAATAATAATAATAAAATCCAAAACCTTTGTATATTCACAATTTTGTATTTAAATGGTACACTGATTCAAATCGAAAAATAATTTTTAACAGATTCAAAAATATTTTTTTACTTTTTATTTCGTTATTTTATCAAATTTGTAATTCTATACTGTAATTTTTATATAATTTTATTTACAATATAACATTTTTATTGTTTATATTGTACTTATTTGTAATTATATTTAAGAAATATTATTTAAAACATAATCCATTATATATATATAATATATATATATAATAATATATATATAGAAATTTTAAATCTTTTGTCCAAAAAAAAGTTAAAATCTTAAAAATCAAATTGTAAATAATATCGGAAGAGGACAAATATTTCTTATGTCTAACATGTCTTTTTTTAGACTCACCAAAAATATATAATATCTTTAAAAAAAATATATTAATAATAATAATAATAATAATTTAAAAGAAAAAAAATCAACTATCTCATTTATTTCATGGTTTATAAAGACATTAAAACCAACGAAAATGGCAAAAAAGAAAATCCAATTTAACATTTCATATGGCCAAAACTATGTTTTTGTATTCTATTTTAATTTTAAAAAATAATTAAAAATTTTATTTATCTATTTTCTTCTTGAAGAAATAATCTATGAAAGAACATACATTTTTGTCCCCGATGGTTAGGAATGGAATGAAAAAAAAGGGGGGGTGGGTGGGAGGGGGTGAAGAATGTTAAGTTAATTTCTTTGTAAATAAATCCATGATTGTTTGGGTATATTAACTATAAGATTGTTTTCAAAAAAAAATTAAAAAAACAAAAAAACAAAGAACAAAAAACAAAAAAATGTATAGTAAGTTTGTACAACATTCACTTATAATTTAAAAAGTTATAAATATTAAATACAACAAGACAAAAAAACATTTTAATATTAAAATAAATAAATGTAAAATAAAATATTTTTTAGATTTTCCTTAGTCAAAATTTCACATTTGATAGTTTTTGATAAAAATGACATATTTTTTAATTAAAACATTGTGATTAGTTCGTTTTTTAAATTTATGTAAAAAGTAACATTCTTGCATTCGTAAAAAGATAAGATTAATAAATACAAAATTTATATTGCATTTGTTATACGTGTTTTAATTTTACAAAATGAAAGAAGAAAACGGGGACAATCAAAGTATTAAGAAAAAAAGGTGGGCTATTTATATCAATTATCCCACATCAGCATTTTTGAGAATGAGGAATGTTCTAATCTAAGCGGTTCCAATGGATATTGGAACATTGGGCTAAACAATTTTACTGGGCTGATTTTGGTACCTACCTTTCTTGCCCATTAAAGCTAAGATGGATTTGTCCCAACTGAACCAATATCTATACTTGGAATAGATCTTACTTTCCTAACATTTTTATAGGAATTTAGTAGCTTGAGATAATCCATAAACCAACTCTTAAATGTTTTTTTCAAGACATATAATTGAAGGTTCGAATCTCCTAAGTGAATTATGTGGGATAATTTTAGATCAGATCCTAACCTCAAAGTCCATATATGCTTCAAAAAATCCATCGGACCAAATGAACTACCAATATCCTAACTTAACATAATAACAAAGGACAAATTAGAATTAATTAAGGTCTTACCAACAGTCTTCTAATCAAAGCATTATTGGAGATAGTAACCCATGAGTTGTGCCATATGGATTTGCACGTAAAAATTGAATCAATCGCCAACCTTGTTCAAAATTATTTAAATAATTAATTAAAAAAATTCAGAATTATGTTAAAGATTTATAAAATTACAAATCTTGTAATATATCACTTAGATGTTTTTATTAATAAAATATTGTCCAAGTTCACCCAACATTTCTATGCGAAGTGCCTTATTTTTATTTTTATTTTTATTTTTTTTTGAAAGAAAATAACTTAACATTTGTGTATGAAAACCTTTTTAGATTTAGAAATTTTATTAATTTTCTATATGTACGTTATATCATTAGTAATAATTTCGTTTTTAGAGAAAGAGTTCGTTTCCAATGCTTTACCTTTATATTTTCACAATTTTGTATCTAAATGGTCCACTTATTCAAACAGAAAAATAATTTCTAATGGATTCAAAAGTAATTTTTACTTTTTATTTCATTATTTTTTCAAATTTGTGAAGTGTATATATCAAATTTACTCAATTAAATCCATAGGTCTAAACAAAAATAATATATGAGGAGGACAAATATTTTGTTTTTATATTAGTTTAACCTGTCTTGTTCATAATTTGAGACTCATCTACAATAGTTAATATTTTAAAAAAAAAATTATTCAAAAATAAAATTAATAATTAGAAGGAAAAACATCAACTATCTCAAAGTATATATACCCTAAACCAATGAAAATGACCAAAAATTCCAATTTTACATTTCAGGTCTGCTAAAGTTACATTGTTTATCTCCTCTCTTTACCCCTTTTGCTCCACATGTGATGATTCAATGTTTTGGTCATTTAGATGGATTAACCACATTTTGTGATCATATAACGACACATCTTGCCTCTTGATGCCCAATCCTCAATCCTATTGCAGCAAGACCACGAGTAAGTAAATATTTAATTACTAAAACTAGTTTAATCACTTGGTTCAAATATGTTCTTCAATTGCTCCTCACATATTTAGAGACTACCCTCAACAACATTGGTCTACAAGAAAATTTGAGAAAGAAGTAGAAATTAGAAAAATGATTAATTAATAGTTAATATAAATAAATTAACTAGAAGTAGAAATTACCAATATGACAACATTGGAACCGGTAATGGAATTAACCTCATCGACATGTCCCGAATAAATCAGATTGTCTACTAAAATGCGAATAATTCTAATATACCAAGAGGAGTAATCCTCGACTACATCACTTCCATCAACTGTTGTTGGCATTTCAGAAAGAACATGATTGTATCAATTTTTCTAATAATAAAGATGAGTATGGTGATGTATCATCCAATCAATAGACATACTACATGTAATTAGCATTTGTGTAGTTAAGAGAGTTTACCTGAAACATGTTTCAAAATTGATTGATAAAGTCCAAATTGCCTAGTAACTCAATCAGGACAATGGAGCTCTACAATTTTCCAACATATCAACGGTACATCAACACTCCATATGTTCCGGCCAACTAAATATCTCTTTGGAAGATATTCATAATCTCATTGTATGACATCCACAAAAACTACAATATATATGTATATATATTCGTAGTCATATGAGAGGTAGCCCAGTATCCATATACAAATGATCAGATAAAGGAGAGAGAGAGTTAATGTGTGAACTGCTGCATAGAAATCAGTGGGTGTAAATTGGAAAGAGACAGTTGACTCACTAGCCAAATGGGCTTGAGTCTGGGCTGGTGGACGTAAGCCCAAAATACTGGAAGCCTGTGGAGAAGAAGCAAACAGCCCAGCCCAAGGAGCAGTTGGATAGGGGCAAGGTGGACTTGGCCAGGAAGCTTGTGAATTGGACCAAGAAGAGGGTGAAGCCCACATGAAGGAGGAAGTCCAAGGTGGA
The DNA here is from genome assembly GCA_027405835.1 of Asclepias syriaca. Taxonomy (NCBI): domain Eukaryota; kingdom Viridiplantae; phylum Streptophyta; class Magnoliopsida; order Gentianales; family Apocynaceae; genus Asclepias; species Asclepias syriaca. Next base: position 105,445 of record JAPHNG010000648.1, read on the forward strand.
GGCTGAGTCCAATGTTGTGGGTGAGATGGCAACCAACGAACAAAGATCATCTAGACTTGAGACCTAGAGAATTGAATGGCCGGATTGATTTCTATGTTGCTCCACCAAGTTGACGTCGGCCCCTGCCTGAGCAACCGCCATCGCGATGACCGGACCAGCCGCCAGAGTTGTTGTCTGAAGAATTATTAGAATGATCCAGAGAGGTAACCAAAAAAGCAGATTGGTCCGACAGTGGATCGGATCGTTTTGAACGAGTTGTTTCTTCCATAACTAACATGGAACGAGCCTTATAAAATAAAGACAACATGTCACCATGGTGGATTTGAGTACCTACATTAGCATAGACAGCAGTTAATCCAGCAATTAGCTGAAGGACTAACCGATCATTAGAAATAGGAGCGCCAACATTGGATAAATGATCCGCCAAGGATTTGAGATGCTAAGAGGAAGCGTCAACAAAATTATCCATATGAACGTTGAAAAATTCTTATTCAAGGTAAAGAGCTCGAGAATTTTTGTTGTTAGAACCAAAGATCAGAATCAGGAGCGAAAGACGACGAGGCCTTAGATGAAGAGTTTGGAATTATGTGATCCAACACCTGATAAGCTCGAGCATAAATTTTAATAAGGTTAGACCACATGATGTATTGACTAATTTGCAGATCCAAAGTAATCTTAATAAAATTGGTAATATTAGAAACTGCAAGAGTAGTTTGAGCAAGAAGGTGGACAGATTTTTAGTATTTTCCGGAAAAAATAGTATAAACTAAAAAAGAAAAAATAATAATAAGATAAAAAGAGAACCAAAATGTTAATTTAGTTCTCTGATACCATGAAAGAATATAATATATTGATATTCTTTTATTAACAATGATAAATATATATACAACAGAGTCGTACATAAAAGGTAGAAAAAAAAAATATTTTCGAGATCAAATCAAATCATATAAGATATACAAAGATAAATAAAAATAATATTAAAATAATAAGATATAAGAGTTCCTACTAGCTTGTAAATATTCTTTTGACTCGTTTTGTAGACCGATAAATATTTTACATTGGTATAAGAACAACAATCTTTTTTGTTGATAAGTATGAATCGATCGCTTAGCAATCTTTTTTATAATCTATTAGGCTACCTCAATATGTAAATCATATTTCTTTATATATAAAATTCTCTAGTTTTAAACAACAAAAAAAAAGTTCATGTATTTGTAAAGTAAAAAACATTAAAATAAAACGTTAATGTAAGGGACTAAATTTTATTTTCAAGAATTCATGCTCAATATCATGACAAATGAATATATAAATTCTTAAATGTTATTAAATGCCAACAATATATTATTACTTAGATATTTATTATTATGGAAATAAAAAATTGTGAACCTATATTTTGAATATTTTCTAATTTGAGACGATAGAAATTCAACAAATACATGAAATTAATTAAAGTCTTAGCAACAACCAACACAATCGAATCTTCTAGTATATCAAACTATATTAAATGAGAAGCAAGGATATCGAAGGAATTAAAAACAAATGATAAGAACCAACTTAAAACATAGAAATTAAAATGAAAGAGTATTTCAAATTATTACATTAATTAAGAAAAAATACTTCTCTTCAATATAAATAAATAAATATATATATATATATACACATATATATACATATATATATATATATATTAAAATGTAAACAAATCATGAGCAAGAAATGTTATTTGAAAACCGTAATAATTTTAAGCAATTTAAACAACATCACTTATTTCACTATGCTTCTCCTCTTCAATTGGTTTTGGTTGTTCGACCTCGTCATCTAATGCAGCCTTTTGTTCAACTTTTCTGGCATAATGCAATAGAGAATTTTTATGACATTGCACTGTCTCTCTGCTACAATTCTTTAAATTTTTAATCTTCCTCTTCACGGATTCTAAATCGTTGCTCATACGCTCAATTATTTCAGATTTTTCTTTTTCAAAGTTAATCAATTGTGCAATGGAGTCTTTAGCCTCTTCTAGTTTATTCTCAAGGTTGGATAATGGGTCTGAACGATACAATATTTATCGAATTGTAGCATTATTGTGGGACTCAGCTAACTCAATAATGTATGAATATAGATAGCACTTTCTTGAAGAATGCTACTCATCATTTTGGTTGATATTTTTCATCAAACGCTTGCGAATAGGAAGGCTTTTGAAATCAAATACAATTAAACACTTTGCTCTTGTATTAATAAAAATTATATACTGTAATTTTTATATATATTTTATTTACAATATAATATTTTTATTATATATATTATTAGTGTATATTCTAATACATAGTTTATCATCTAACATTCTCTTGTATATATTGTATTTATTTGTAATTATATTAAGAAATATTATTTAAAATTATTTAAATCTTTTGTTTAAAAAAAAAGTTAAAATCTTGCAAGTCAAATTGTAAATAATATCTGAGTCTAACATGTCTTTTTGAAATTTACCTAAAATAATTAATATTTTAAAAATATATATTAATAATGAAAAGGAAAAAAAATCAATTATCTCATTTATTTGAAAGTTTATATAAACCCTATAACCAACTAAAACCAACGAAAATGGAAAAAAAAAATTCCATTTTTATATTTCATACGGCCAAAATTAAGCTTTTGTATTTTATTTTAATTTTAAAAAAATAATTAAAAATTTTATTTATCTATTTTCTTCTTTAAAAAATAAATCTATGAAAAAACATACCAAAATCTTTAGGTCTTCAAATCTTTAATAACAATTGGACCTTTGATTCACATATCATCAAACATTTTAATAATGTGTATTCAACACAACATTCCTTCTCAAAACTAGAACCTAAACTTTATTCCCATTCCTCATAACACTCACTATTTCTCAAAAAGAAATACAGCATGCTTTATTCTAGTTTAAACTTAAAAAAAGTCCTAAGTCTGCTGGACTGCATCCTTTTTTTCTTCAAACTAACCTGGAATCAAACACAACATCAAGTTAGTACAATGATCTTGAATTTCTTTACCAATGTTAAAAATGTCTGATCATTTAAATAACACTTACATTTCCTTAATTCCTAAAAGTGACAATCATAATTCTATAAATGATTTCCGACTTATTAGTTTATGTAACACTAGCTATAAGATTATTATTAAAATAATTCTAGCTTCTAGACTAAGAACAATTATTAGTTTATGTAACACTAGCTATAAGACATTTGCGACGGATTTTCAACAAATATGACTGGCGCTAAAAACATTGCTACTAATAGCGACGACGTTAAGATTCAGTTTCCATTTGTGATAGATTTGTAACTATGTACACCCGACTATTCGCAACTATGTACGCCCGTCACTTATGACTGAGAAGTCATGAATTCAAGACATGATAGAGACGAAAATCGTCGCATAGGTATTTTAAATATATATATATATATCATATTGTAATAGGAATGTTATATTATTAATGAATTTATTGTAATATCCATAACAAAACATAAGCAAAAAATGTTATGCAGTAAGATTAGAATTCAATCCTAATTGGAGCATTGATATTCCCAATTTGATTAAAATATGAATTAGTACAAATATTTTGTCAAATAAAAAAAAATAAATAAAAGGAAAAAACAAATTTCCTTTTTTTTCCCCAAAATATTTGTAGTGTATATAGAAAAAAAAAGGAAAAGAAAACTTTAATGTAAGTATCCTATATTCACTTCCTTAACCTTAATTTCTGATTTGTTTCCTTTTTTCAAAAATGGTATATTCTCCTTTGACTCTTGATTTCTAACTAACTAGTTAATTTACTTGAGTACCTATTACAAATATAATTCTATAAAAATAAAAATATATTGGTAAATCTTGTACTATATTCATCAATATATATAAGTTAATTAAAAAAATTAATCAAGTAACACTGAAAAATTATATTTATAAATATATATATATATGTTTTCTAAATTAGAATTATTGTAAAAATCAAAGAGAAAATATTGTCAACAAAAAAAAAAAAGGAAGAGAGAGATACATTGAATGTTTCACCAATACGGTTAGCAACTATGTTTTATATATAATTGAAATTTACCTTTAAAAAAATATATATTATTGGAAAAAGGAAATAAAACAAAAAAAAATTTACAATTAATAAATTAAGGGTAGAACAACAGAAAAGTTGACAATGATAATATTCGCAAATATGGAGAGAGAAAAGATGGCAACAACTGTTTCACATATTTTCAACGTGGAAATTTTAGAAATGTTATCCTACAAAATTAATTACCAAATAAAATAAAATATCAAAAAATATAAAAGGTAAAAGCACAAAATTTCAAATTAGATAAGTGATGTTTACTTTTCTAAGAAATAAGTGATGTTTACTTTTCAAATAGCATCACTTCAGTTGGTTTTGGTTGCTAGACACATTCGTCTAATACAGCCTTTTGTTCAATCTTTCTGGCATAATACAATAGAGAATTTTTATGACATTGCATTGCCTCTCTGCTACAATCTTTTAACTTTTCAATTTTCCTCTTCACAGATTTTAAATAGTTACTCATACTCTCAATTATTTCATAATTTTCTTTCTCAAAGTTAATCAACTTTGCAATGGGATCTTTAGCTTGCTCTTCTAGTTTCTTCTCAAGGTTGATTAATGGGTCTGGACGATACAATATTTCTCGAATTGTAGCCTTATTGTGGGACTCAGCTAACTCAATATTCTCTTTCCAATCCTTTAGATATTTTTTCATAACAATGTATGGATATGGATAAACTTTCTTGAAGAATTTTGTTCATCATTTTGGTTGATATTTCTCATCAAGGGTTTGCGAATCGGAAGGCTTCTGAAATCAAATACCGAAGGATCGCCATCATCCATGACCTTCGGGATCTGGTGGTATCATTCATTTCTTGGGGTACTTTTCCTTTCTTTTTGTTGTTCATAATTTCTTACAAAATATGGGAAAGAAAAATAAACTTTAGGGTAAATTATCCTACTAACACTTGAACTTTTCAAAAATTTAGCTTTTGCACTTGTATTTATTTTTGATTTGAACTGACATTTGAATTATAAAATCATCTCCTTTGCCCTTCCGTCTAAAATTTCCGTCAATCTTCATTTTCCATCAAATTCTTAGGGGAATTTTTGTCTTTTTACAATTATGAACATTTTTAATTATTAGAGTTTTATTTTCAAGGATAATTTTGTCATTTCACTTTATGTGCATTTTCGTCTTTTTACAATTATGAGCATTTTTTAATTATTAAGGTTTTATTTTCAAGGGTAATTTTGTCATTTTACTTTATTATTAAAATTTTGAAAAATATTTTTTTGGTAATCTCAGAGATTTAATCCTACAACCACATGCCTAAATAAACTATATCTATCCAGTGAGACAACTATAAATATATAAAACTATTTGAAACTTATATTTTATATTATAATTACGAAAATAATAAATATACATGTTATATTGCCATTATATTTTATATTTTAAATATAAATTATAGGGTAAATTATCCTACTAACACTTGAACTTTTCAAAAATCCAACTTTTGCACTTGTATTTATTTTTGCTTTAAACTGACACTTGAACTATAAAATATCACCTCCTTTGCCCTTCCGTCCAAAATTTCCGTCAGACTTCATTTTCCATCCAATTTTTAGGGGCATTTTCGTCTTTTTACAATTATGAGTATTTTTAATTATTAAAATTTATTTTTAAGTGTAATTAAAAATATCCCCAGCCCAACTTAGATTCCATCATCTCATTTCAACTTCTCATTCTCTCGATACTTTACTTTTCCCGTCATCTTCTCTCTTTCTCTCTCTAATTAGGGCTCTCTCTCTTTTTTTCTTCAAATTCTAAACCTAAAACTAAAATTACAACGGTATATTCAAAACTTGCAGATCGGAATTCAGATCCGGATTGCGATTTAGGACCAAACTCTTTTTTTTACTAATTATTTTCAATTATCTCATCGGATCTACGAGGAAAATTAGTAATTCAAAACTCTCTTCTGGTTTTTCTATAAAAAATTATTGATAAGGGAATCAAATTTTTCTGTTCTCCTCCTGTAATTCTTGGTTCCTCTTCAAAGATAACAGCGAATTGAATTTTGTTTTAAGTCTTTTTTTTCCCCGAAATTTTTTGATTTAATCGTAAATATTGGGTCGCTGGCCGCGATTCGAGGTCAATAGCCAATTTCTGTTGAAGGAACCCTAGTTTTATATCAAATGGAAAAATGTATACAGCAAGAACAACTACTGCCTCCCAAAGAAAAAGTTCAGGACGTCGAAGAAGGGGAAATTTCTGATTCTGCTTCTTCTATTGAAGAAATCACTGAGGGCGACTTCAGGAAGCAGGACCATTCCAACTCCGCTGCAGCTACTACTACTACTCTTCCTGATGCTTCCGATTCTTCTTCTCGATCCTCATCCTCCAAGGTCTACAAATGCCAATTCTGAAAACACTATAAATAACCATAATTGTAAAATCTTAATAATTAAAAAATACTCATAATTGTAAAAAGACGAAAATGCCCCTGAGAATTGGATGGAAAATGAAATCTGACGGAAATTTTGGACGGAAGGGCAAAGGAGGTGATATTTTATAGTTCAAGTGTCAGTTTAAAGCAAAAATAAATACAGGTGCAAAAGCTGGATTTTTGAAAAGTTCAAGTGTTAGTAGGATAATTTACCCTAAATTATATTAAATATAAACATTCTCAAAAAAATATTATCAAATGACACAATTCAAAGCACAAGTTTTTATTATTGTCACGTTTCTCAAAGCTTGCATTGAAGTTCTTCTTTAACTCTTTTGTTTCGAATTTGTCGCAGAACATGAATTCGAGGTGTTTTTTTTATAGAATGTCATTGTTGACACTAATAATATAATAATGTCATTGTAAAAAAACTCAAAATCTGTATTCTGCAATAAATTTAAAGTTTAAAAAATAAATTTAAGGATTGAGGAAGAGAATGACTACGAAAACATATGGTTTAAATTTGTTTTTGGATAATATTTTTTCAAAATCTTTATATTTAATATATTTTCAAATATATAAATTTTTGTATTGTATCCAAATAGTAAATGCTTATTTATTGTTTATACGATTGTTGTTCAAATTTAGGGGTTCAGAAATATAATTGTGTTAAATTTTTTTGGCATCATCTAGTATGCAATATAAAATATACATTTTATACAAATTAACATATTAATAGTTGCTCCAGTTGGTTAATATAATTTTGTCATTTGTGTGGTTGAGGGATTGAATCCCTCCAATTTAAGAAGATTTTTCAAAAATTTTAAAATTTTATGAAAAGACAAAATTATCCCTAAAAATAAAATTTTAATAATTTTAAAATATTAATGATTTTAGAAGACGAAAATGCCCCTATAAAAATTGGATAGAAAATGAAGTCTGACAAAAATTTTGGACGGAAGGGCAGATGTGATATTTTATAATTTAAGTGTTAGTTCAAAGCAAAAATAAATACATTTACAAAAGCTCGATTTTTAAAAAGTTTAAAAGTTATTAAGATAATTTACCCTAAACTTTATAAGTTTTAATAATAATGTTATCTTAATTTAAAACCTAACTTTGGAAAAATGTAAGGCCTTTAGTATCATACTTCTAAATTTCTTTCCATATAAAAACTCACGTTATCTTTGTTCATAAGGTTTTCTTTTGTAAGGCATTTAGAAAGACTAAGGCCCAGATCTTTGGGCCTTGAGATTCTAGGCCCAAGAAAAATTAATTTATTAATATTTTTAATTCAACAATACAGTTTATATTCCTTTGTAGTCTAGTTGGTCAGGATACTCGCTCTCACCCACGGAATTTGTAATTTTCTTTTTTTTTTTTTGCTTGATATATATATATAATATTAATTATTAATTTATCATTGCCATAATTTTTTTGTGCTTGATATATATATATATATATATATATATAATTTATCATTGTTATTAATTAAATAGATGAATATTAATTTTCTTTTAAAAAAATAAAAGATAATTTAAAAATATTTTTATATAGAACTCATGATTTTTTTTGTTTGATATATATTATTGTTTTTTTTAATTAAAAAAATTATACAATTAAACACTTTCCTTTTATACTAATGAAAATTTGGTTTATATTTTAATTATAATCTAACATTCATTGTATATATCAATTTTATATTTTTTGTATGAAGTGTATCAAAATTATTATATAGAACAATAAACCTTATATATAAGTTATCAATTATTCATTTTTAGAACAAGAAAAATAAAATAAACAAAGGGTCACAAAATGATAAATAAAGTACAGAATACATTATACAAAATTGTATTTTATTTTTTATTTGGTTTTATACATTTTGCAATGGAGTGCATGCAACACATTACTTAGATTCTTAACTACTTTTTTTCTTTTTTCTTTTTTTCTTTTTTTGGATTTATAGGTATTGATCCTGTTTTTTAACAAATAAAAGAATTGGATATTGAACTTTTTATAAGAAATTAGGTACATTAAAGAATAACCAAAACTTGAAACTAGAATTTTAACATTCCTTTTCATTGTTTATTTGGGGCAAAATCTAAAATGGTATTAAGATATAAGGGTTATTTTTTTAATAATCAGATATATTTATCGACTAATTTATCAGATCCAAAAATAAAATAAAAATGTATCGAGAAAGTAGATACCATCATTGACTAATCTATTAGGGAAATGTTGGTGATAAGTTGATCATCAACTTCTTACATAAAGAAAGAAAAGTAAAACATATCTACGAGGAAGTAGAGAGAAATGCTTATGCAATCTTCTTTTGCTTTGCTCTCCTTCTTGTTGTTGCATCTGAAAAAAGATTAAACCATCAACTATTTATATATATGTACTAAGAGTTACCATAATAAATGTTATGAATTTTGATGTTAGTGTTTTTCCTTTAGCTTTATAAGCTATTATTGTTTCCTTTTTAGAAGAGAATTTATTTATCTGAATAATGACATAAAAATACCACGTGTAAATTACTATTGGCTGCCATATTTGGAGTGTCAAATGCTCTTTGTCACGAGAATAATAACTTTCTTGAGAGTGAGTTCCATAGCGGTTTCTGCTGAACGAAAAGGGATTATAGGCTTTTTGTCGTTATTCAGTTTTCCCTTTAGATAGACATTCCTTAGTAGATTATTCGTTTTGGGACCGATCAGTATTATTATCATTTGCAAGGTGAAATATGAGATATACCCCGCTCCCTATGTAGTCAATCTCTTATTCATAGGCTTATACATTTTGTTTTTAGTCGATGTATAAAACATTATCTCTTATTCATTCCTCGTAGTACTTTGAATATTTCTTGTTTGACTTGCCACGTGTCCTATTTGACATGTTGATTGACCACGTGTACTTATTTCTTTCATTTTTAATGCATATTTGATCAATAAACTTAATTAAATCACTTTCATAAAGCTTAATAAAATATGATAACCTTAAATATATAATTGACACATAAGCTCATATGATTTATAAATAAATCCAACAATATTCACATGTTAATTAGCTCGTAAGGTTCGGTCTCATTCTCATTATCTTTTCTTAATTTATAGAATATAAACTTTACCATGGAAGTGTTGAATTTGTTAAACCTTGGTCTTACTCTATGCAATCCATTGTTGGGTTCATCATAATGTGTTTAAACACGTCACATTTCGTGGTGATTGCCAGGTGTTCATCTAGAATCTATAATCTTGAGCACAAAATTTTACTTTTATGGGTCATTTAGTTGAGCTAATTCGTTGCGTTTTTGTTGTTTTTGATAATTTTTCTCTTAAGTTTATTCTCCGAAATCATAATATACCGACTCATTTATTAGCCATTATTAGTTTTGACTTACGAATCTTTCAAAAATAATTTGTTCATTTCCCAAATGTTTTATGTGAGACTTTTAGAGAATAATTTAATATAATATTATTTTCCTTTAAAAAAATTGATAATTAATATACTTAAAACAAATAAAATATGTACAACAAATAATTTGTTCATTTCCCAAATGTTTTATGTGGGACTTTTAGAGAATAATTTAATATAATATTATTTTCCTTTAAAAATTTGATAATTAATATACTTAAAACAAATAAAATATGTACAACAAAAAGAGGAAAGAGTTGGTGTCCAATTTCGCCCAAAAGATCTTTGAAATATATGTATTTCATAATAGCATATATAAATTTTCAAATAAATATATATTTATTGTTTATTTCCTTTAGAAACTGCACTTAATTAAATTAATTTATCAACTCTTAACACGTATTTTTAAGATATATTAGTTATTTCATATTAAGTTTTTAAGTTCAATTTTATTTTAACTTTTTTTCTTCTTTAAGTTATTATATATTAGTTTTAAAAATTTATATAATTTTGAATTTTATTAAAAATTTTCTATTCAATATTTTTTATTATAATATTCGCTTATTCATAAATTTATCCATTAATTTTAAAGTTTAATTTCTCGAATTGTTTTTTTATTAAAGGTATTACAATTTGTTTCGAGGGTTTTTATTTAAAGTAATACTAATTTTTTCTTTTGTTTTTTTTCTTTGTTCATTTAATTTTTAAGTTGTAAATTCTTTTATACTTTTTACATATATTTTTAAATTTATTTTAATAAGAATAATAAGTGAAATATACAGTAATTATTTAAAAGCAATTGAATAATTATGCATTATTATTTTAATAAAAAATATAATTTTCTTTTTATAAATTTTGAGACTTTTTATGTTTGTATCAAATTTATGATTTCTTAAAATTAGAAGTGACACTATTATCAATAGTTACATTTTTTTTAATATATTTTTCATTAGATAACATCCAATAAATATATATAAACATGCCAATAAATAACTAAATAAATTATTATTTATCATAAAATTTGTCTTTTTTTTAAACCAAAAATTTGTCAATATATATATATATATATATATATATATATATATATATATATAATTTTCAAAATTTCAAATGTTAGTTTTTGAGGGAAAAAATTTTCAAATTAATAATTTAGTATTAGGACAAATCCATCTAACTGCATGTAGTGGGCCGAATTGATAGATAAGAGTGAGAAATTGCTATTACAAACAACGGTTACAGGGAGAACAACACTAAGAAAATTATTACGTAGTTAATTCTTCATTAACTGTTTGATATATTTTTTTTATCTATTCGATGTGGGATTTAGGCTAACAAGGAAATTTTAAAAGTATTTTTTCACATTTATTTATTTATAAATTTTGAGGTTTTTTCTCAATTATATTTAAAATTCACAATTTTTTTAATTATAAATAGCTTTAAAATTTATTAATTATTGAGAGAAGAATGAATTTGAAAAATTTAAATTAAATTAAATTATGAAAAAAAAACTAATTTGAATAATACAAAATTGTTAAGAAGCTAAATCAAAAATTATCTTAAGAATGTATTATATTTGATTTATATGTAACATATATATATAAAGTATTTTGAAGGATGGAAATAGGTAATGTGATTTTAAATGTTATGTTATCTTTGGTTCAATCTTATTTTATACTATTTTTACTAATAAAGTTTTATTACTAAAAAGAAAACAAAATTGTTTAATTATATTAAATTTTTAATTATAAAAAAAAGAAAGAATATCTTAGCAAATAAAAGGAAAAATAAATGTATTCACATACATACAAATTTAAGAATAATAGCTTGTAAAGCAAAAGGAAAGTTAACTTTAAAATTGGTAAATAATTGAAGCAAAATAAATAGCTGAATCCAACCATCACTATCTCAAATAATATTATTTTTCATTCCAAAAACATAACAAGAGAACCATTAAATCTTCTAATATATTAAACCACAATTAAAATATAAACAAATCACAAGAATATCTATCCATAACGAGACATGACTAACAAATGTTATTTGAAAACCTTCATTTTTTAAGGCTCATTTTTCTCACTATGCTCCTCTTTAGTTGGTTTTGGTTGTTGGACAATGTCGTTTGATGCAGCCTTCTATTGAACATTTTTTGCATAATTCAATAGAGAATTTTTGTGACATTGCACTACCAACCTCCTATAATGATTTAACTTTTTAATCTTCCTCGTCATGAATTCTAAATCATTGCTCATATTCTCAATTATTTCAGAATTTTCTTTCTCAAAGTTAATCAACTGTACAATGAAATCTTTAGCCTCTTCTAGCTTTTTCTCGAGGATGCATAATAAGTCTGCACATTACACTATTTCTTGACTTGCAACCTTAGCGTGGGAGTCAGCTAACAGAAGAATATCTTCCCAATCCTTTAGATATTTTTCCTGAACAAGGTATGGATATGGATAGCACTTTCTTCAACAAGGATTCCTGACAAGGTTCATCATCGGACTATTCCTAGAAATGTCCCTCTCCCCGGGACTCAGAGCTTTTCCTTTCCCTTTGTTATTCATGATGCCTTACAAAATATGGTAGAAAAAATAATAAACTTTATATACTGTAATAATACTATCTAAATTTAAGACATAATAAAATAAGAAAAAATTTGTTAAAATTATTTAAAAATTAAAGTTTTTATTGAAAAAAAAATAAAATATTATTTTATTTTAAATATATGAATATTGAGGATAAAATATTATGCCCAAATTCCCAATTCAAAGTTTTCTATATAATGCCGCAAAGCTCATCAATAAACCATAACACTCTAAAGAATAACTAAAACTTCAAATTAAAATTTTAACATTTATTTTTCATTGTTTATTTGAGACAAAATCCCAAATAGTATCAAGATCTAAATTTTTATTATTATTATTACCAGATATCTTCATCAACAAATTTATTAGATTCAAAAAAGAAAAAAAAGAAAAAAATATATATATACTTAAGAATGTGAATATCAAGTTTATGAAGAAATGTTGTTTATCAAGTTCTTATATAAAGAAAGAAAAGTAAAACATACCTATGAGGAAATAGAGAGAAATGCTTATTCAATCTTCTTTTGCTTTGCTCTTCGTGTCTTGTTATTGCATATGAAAAAAATTAAATTTAAAAAGTCAAATATTTATTTATAATGTATTAAAGAAATGTGATATTCTTATCATAATAAATTTTACCAATTTTGAAGTTAGTATTTTCCTTTTGCTTTACAAGCTATTATTCCTGGATTTGAATGTATGTGAATACATTTATTTTTCCCTTTGTTTGCTAAGATATTCTTTCTTTTTTTAATAATTGAAAATTTGATATAATTAAATAATTTTGTTTCCTTTTTTACTAATAAAAATTAGGTACATTTATTTTTCCCTTTTTATTTTTACCAACAACCGTTGATTGTAATAGTAATTTTTCATTCTTACCTGTCAATCGGGGGTCCACTACATACTTAGATGGATTTGTCCCAATACTAATTTATTAATTTGAATTTTTTTTCCTGAAAAAATATTGAAAATTTGAAATATTAAATATATATTGGATGTTTTATATAATGAAAAATTAGGTTAAAAATATGTTTATATTTGGTAGTAACTTTATTTATAACTTTGAGAGGTTATAAGTTTGACACATGCTTCAAAATTTTTAAAAAAATATTATATTTTTATTAAAATAATATTTTAAAATATTAATACATAATTATTCAATTACTTTTTAATAATTAGTGTATATTTCACTTATTAAACTTATTAAAATAAATTACAAAATAGACGTAAACAATATAAAAGAAATTTTAAAAATTAAATGAACAAGAAAAAAAGCTAAAGAAAAAATTATTATTACTTTAAATAATAACCCTCTAAAAAATAATTGTAATACCTTTAATATAAAAAATTCGAGAAATTAAACTTTCAAAATAATGAATAAATTTATGAAAAATCAAATGATATATAATAAATATTATAATAAAAAATTGAAAATAGCATAATTTGAAATAAAATTCAAAATAGTCAATAAGGCGTTGCTCGGATGGTAAGCATTTCACTTATGACAAGGAGATCATGAGTGTGGAGACATGATAGACACAAATAATCGCATATGTATTCTTAAAAAAAAAAGAAATAAAATTCAAAACTTATTAAATTTTAAAAACTAATATGAAATAACTAAAAAAAAAAAAGTTAAAACAAGATTGAACTTAAAAACTTAATATGAAATAACTAATATATCCTAAAACAACATGTTACGAGTTGATAATTAAATTTAATTAAGTGCAGATTTTAAAGAAAATAAATAATGAATGTCTTATTTATTTGGAAATATATATATATATATATATATATTAAGCAATACTTATTATTTCTCAAACTAATTATTTTTCACTCATAAATGAGATGTTTACCATCAAAGTAACGCCTTCTCAATAGAAAATTTATATATATATATATATGCTATTATAAAATACATATATTTTCCAACATCTTTTGGACAAAATTGGATACCAACTCTTTCCTCTTTTTCTTTTTTTTTTCTAGCAAATATTTTGTTAGTTTAAAGTCCATTATAGTATTTTTTTGAAAGAAAAAGAATATTATATTAATTATCCGCTAAAGGTGCTAATGAAACATCTAGAGGAAAATGAACAAACCATTCCTGAAAGATTGGTATGTCAAGACCAATAGCCAGTAATAAATAAAACAACAACATTATTACTTTGGGAAATAAACTTAAGAGAAAAATTATCAAAAGCAATCAAAATGTAACGAATTAGCCAACTAAATGACTTGTAGAAAGTCTGAGATTGTAATTTCCGGAATAACGCCTTACAATCACCATGCCATTTGATGTGGTTAAACCCAATATGATGAGGCCAACGGATTGCATCGAGTGAGAATAAGACCAAACCTTACGCTCTAATTGAGAGGAGAAGATTTTATTTATTTATTTTAATAAATAATCTCGACTTAAGTATCAATTATGTATTTAAGGTTATCATATTTTATTAAATTCTATTAAAAGTAATCTAATTACGTTTATTGGATTAATATGCATTAAGAATAAGTATGGTTCACATATGTAGATACCATATTCTTAGATTGTGATGGGTAAGCTAAGAATAATTATTATATTATATTGGTTATGATTCCCAAGATAATCTTGAGAGTTTCTATAATATATCTCGTAGTAGAACACAACTCTTAACTCCAATCGATCTTTTTGACGATTACTTTGTCAAGTTACAAGAAAGCTTCTTCTAGAATTCTTAAAGAATTGTTGGAGATACAAGATGAAATAAGGTAGGCTTTCGCAATTCAATTTCTATTGTTTTTAATAATCTGACATATTGATTTTATGATTTTATAAGACTATGTTAAGGTATATATAGAATACATTTATATTTTATTCTATCAAAGAAACGATGTATGATCATTTCAACCTCATGTTGGCAAAAAACACAAAGACGATTCCCTTTGAATCTATGATAAAGAACCTCTTCCGTAACAAGCAAACTTCAAGCCACCCGCCAAAGGAAGTGGTGAACCTTTGGAGGAACCCTCCTAGCTAGCCAATATCTTGACTTAATAGAATAAACCCCATTCGCAGTAAATCTTCAAACAAAAGTATCCTTCGAAAGCAAAGGACAAATCTGCATAATAGCTTTGATAGTCTCTTCATCAAACCATTGTTGGAGAAAAGACAGATTCCACCAGAAATTTCTGAAGTCATTCAAATCAGAAATACAATATAATTTTGAAACATTCTCCTAATTTAGTAAAGGCTTTTGGAACGGACAATCAAGAATCCATGAGTCGTGCCATATGGATATGGATTTGCCGTCTACCACATGAAACCATAAACCCTTTTTTAGAAATGGATGACCCTCCATTATACAACACCAAATGTAACTGCTACTCCGAGTCATACGAGCTTGAAGAAAAGAAGTCTCCATAGTATTTTGAGAGTAAAATAGCAACAACAATAGAGTGAAGAAATTGAAACAATCACCAAACTTGTTCCATATTACTATCTCTAATGATCCATATAAATATTGTCTATATTTTAAAAGAAAAAAAATTTAACAAACAAAACAAAAAATTACAATTAGTATCTTTGACTAATGCCATATTTTCTTACATTTATTTGTCCTAAAAAAGATTTTTTATCCTAATATCTCCTTCTAGTTAATCTTACACTTGTTTGTAGAATTCTTATAAATCAACTATTTGTAATTTACAAATATTCAATTTTTCAAACATTATATTTAAAATTTAAAATTTATTTGACATCATAATCTATAATAAATAAGTTAGATTACGATTTTTTAAAACAAGGAAAGTAGAATCTTTATTACCAACATTCTTAAATAATGTTGTTTAAGATATGATGTAATAAACTAAATTATTTTATTTTGAATTTTTTTTATAAAAAATCATTTCTATATTTTTTAAAAGTTGAGATATTTGAACTAAAATTATTATGTTTAAATTTGAAAAAAGTAAAAAAAAAAAAGAAAATCTTTCACCATTGTATTTTCACAATTTTATATCTAAACAATCCACTAATTCTAACCGAAAAATAATTTCTAATGAAATTAAAAAGTAATTTTTACTTTTTATTTCATTATTGTGTCAAATTTGTGAAGTGTATGTATCAAATTTACTCAATTAAATCCATTAGGTGTGAAGTGTATGCATCAAAATCCTTCGCTAATATAAGATTTAATGAGGAGTGAAAATTGACTTTAGTTTAATTTAATAATAGCAATTAAAATCAAAACTCATTCTCATGCTTGAAACTACTTACTTACATATATATATATATATATATATATATATATATATATATATATAAATCTCTCTCTCTCTCTCTCTCTATATATATATATATGGAAATATTAACTTCAAAGTTGGTAATGTTTATATATATATATATATATATATATATATATATATATATTAAATCTTTTGTCCAAAAAAATTTAAATCTTGCAAGTCAAATTGTAAATAATATTTGAGGAGGACATATATTTTTTTTATATTTGTTTAACATATCATGTTTATAATTTGAGATTCATCTAAAATAGTTAATATTTTTTTAAAAAAATATTATTGAAAAATAATAATAATAAGAATTAGAAGGAAAAATATCAACTATCTCAATGTATATATACCCTAAAACCAATGGAAATGGTCAAAAAAATCCATCTTTACATTTAAGGTCTGCGGAAGTTACATTGTTTAGCTCCTCTCTTTACCTCTTTTGCTCCACACGTTATGATTCGATTCTTTGGTCGTTTAGATGGATTAACTATATTTTGCGATCATGTAACAAAGCATGATGTCCAATCCTCGGTTCTATTGCAGCAAGACCACGAGTAAGTAAATATTTAATTCGACTTAAACTAATTTAATCACGTGGTTAAGATATGTTCTTCAACTGCTCCTCACGTATTTGGAGACTAGCCTCAACAACATTGGTCTACAAGCAAATTTGAGAAAGAAGTAGAAATTTAAAAAATTAGTAATTAATAGTTAATATAAATATATTAACTAGAAGTAGAAATTACGAATATGACAACACTGGAACTGGTAATGGAATAGATCTCATCGACATGCCCTCTATAAATCAGATTGCTTACTAAAATGCCAGTAATTCTAATATTCCTAGAGCCGTAATCCTCGACTACATCACTTTCATCAACCGTGTTGGTATTTCATAAACAACATGAATGTATCAATTTTCCAAATGATAAAGATGAGCCAGGTGATGTATCATCCAATCAATAGACATACTACAGGTAATTAGCATTTGTGTAGTCAAGAGAGTTTGTTTCGAATTTGTCGCAGAACATGAATTCGAGGTGTTTTTTTTATAGAATGTCATTGTTGACACTAATAATATAATAATGTCATTGTAAAAAAACTCAAAATCTGTATTCTGCAATAAATTTAAAGTTTAAAAAAATAAATTTAAGGATTGAGGAAGAGAATGACTACGAAAACATATGGTTTAAATTGTGTTGTTTGGATAATATTTTTTCAAAATCTTTATATTTAATATAATTTTCAAATAATATAAATTTTTGTATTGTATCCAAATAGTAAATGCTTATTTATTGTTTATACGATTGTTGTTCAAATTTAGGGGTTCAGAAATATAATTGTGTTAAATTTATTTTGGCATCATCTAGTATGCAATATAAAATATACATTTTATACAAATTAACATATTAATAGTTGCTCCAGTTGGTTAATATAATTTTGTCATTTGTGTGGTTGAGGGATTGAATCCCTCCAATTTAAGAAGATTTTTCAAAAATTTTAAAATTTTATGAAAAGACAAAATTATCCCTAAAAATAAAATTTTAATAATTTTAAAATATTAATGATTTTAGAAGACGAAAATGCCCCTATAAAAATTGGATAGAAAATGAAGTCTGACAAAAATTTTGGACGGAAGGGCAGATGTGATATTTTATAATTCAAGTGTTAGTTCAAAGCAAAAATAAATACATTTACAAAAGCTCGATTTTTAAAAAGTTTAAAAGTTATTAAGATAATTTACCCTAAACTTTATAAGTTTTAATAATAATGTTATCTTAATTTAAAACCTAACTTTGGAAAAATGTAAGGCCTTTAGTATCATACTTCTAAATTTCTTTCCATATAAAAACTCACGTTATCTTTGTTCATAAGGTTTTCTTTTGTAAGGCATTTAGAAAGACTAAGGCCCAGATCTTTGGGCCTTGAGATTCTAGGCCCAAGAAAAATTAATTTATTAATATTTTTAATTCAACAATACAGTTTATATTCCTTTGTAGTCTAGTTGGTCAGGATACTCGCTCTCACCCACGGAATTTGTAATTTTCTTTTTCTTTTTTTGCTTGATATATATATATAATATTAATTATTAATTTATCATTGCCATAATTTTTTTGTGCTTGATATATATATATATATATATATATAAATTTATCATTGTTATTAATTAAATAGATGAATATTAATTTTCTTTTAAAAAAATAAAAGATAATTTAAAAATATTTTTATATAGAACTCATGATTTTTTTGTTGATATATATATATTGTTTTTTTTAATTAAAAAAATTATACAATTAAACACTTTCCTTTTATACTAATGAAAATTTTTTATATTTTAATTATAATCTAACATTCATTGTATATATCAATTTTATATTTTTTGTATGAAGTGTATCAAAATTATTATATAGAACAATAAACCTTATATATAAGTTATCAATTATTCATTTTTAGAACAAGAAAAATAAAATAAACAAAGGGTCACAAAATGATAAATAAAGTACAGAATACATTATACAAAATTGTATTTTATTTTTTATTTGGTTTTATACATTTTGCAATGGAGTGCATGCAACACATTACTTAGATTCTTAACTACTTTTTTTCTTTTTTCTTTTTTTCTTTTTTTTGGATTTAGGTATTGATCCTGTTTTTAACAAATAAAAGAATTGGATATTGAACTTTTTATAAGAAATTAGGTACATTAAAGAATAACCAAAACTTGAAACTAGAATTTTAACATTCCTTTTCATTGTTTATTTGGGGCAAAATCTAAAATGGTATTAAGATATAAGGGTTATTTTTTTAATAATCAGATATATTTATCGACTAATTTATCAGATCCAAAAATAAAATAAAAATGTATCGAGAAAGTAGATACCATCATTGACTAATCTATTAGGGAAATGTTGGTGATAAGTTGATCATCAACTTCTTACATAAAGAAAGAAAAGTAAAACATATCTACGAGGAAGTAGAGAGAAATGCTTATGCAATCTTCTTTTGCTTTGCTCTCCTTCTTGTTGTTGCATCTGAAAAAAGATTAAACCATCAACTATTTATATATAATGTACTAAGAAGTTACCATAATAAATGTTATGAATTTTGATGTTAGTGTTTTTCCTTTAGCTTTATAAGCTATTATTGTTTCCTTTTTAGAAGAGAATTTATTTATCTGAATAATGACATAAAAATACCACGTGTAAATTACTATTGGCTGCCATATTTGGAGTGTCAAATGCTCTTTGTCACGAGAATAATAACTTTCTTGAGAGTGAGTTCCATAGCGGTTTCTGCTGAACGAAAAGGGATTATAGGCTTTTTGTCGTTATTCAGTTTTCCCTTTAGATAGACATTCCTTAGTAGATTATTCGTTTTGGGACCGATCAGTATTATTATCATTTGCAAGGTGAAATATGAGATATACCCCGCTCCCTATGTAGTCAATCTCTTATTCATAGGCTTATACATTTTGTTTTTAGTCGATGTATAAAACATTATCTCTTATTCATTCCTCGTAGTACTTTGAATATTTCTTGTTTGACTTGCCACGTGTCCTATTTGACATGTTGATTGACCACGTGTACTTATTTTCTTTCATTTTTAATGCATATTTGATCAATAAACTTAATTAAATCACTTTCATAAAGCTTAATAAAATATGATAACCTTAAATATATAATTGACACATAAGCTCATATGATTTATTAAAATAAATCCAACAATATTCACATGTTAATTAGCTCGTAAGGTTCGGTCTCATTCTCATTATCTTTTCTTAATTTATAGAATATAAACTTTACCATGGAAGTGTTGAATTTGTTAAAACCTTGGTCTTACTCTATGCAATCCATTGTTGGGTTCATCATAATGTGTTTAAACACGTCACATTTCGTGGTGATTGCCAGGTGTTCATCTAGAATCTATAATCTTGAGCACAAAATTTTACTTTTATGGGTCATTTAGTTGAGCTAATTCGTTGCGTTTTTGTTGTTTTTGATAATTTTTCTCTAAGTTTATTCTCCGAAATCATAATAGACCGACTCATTTATTAGCCATTATTAGTTTTGACTTACGAATCTTTCAAAATAATTTGTTCATTTCCCAATGTTTTATGTGAGACTTTTAGAGAATAATTTAATATAATATTATTTTCCTTTAAAAAAATGATAATTTTACTTAAAAAAAAAAATAAATGTACAACAAAATAATTTGTTCATTTCCCAAATGTTTTATGTGGGACTTTTAGAGAATAATTTAATATAATATTATTTTCCTTTAAAAAATTTGATAATTAATATACTTAAAACAAATAAAATATGTACAACAAAAAGAGGAAAGAGTTGGTGTCCAATTTCGCCCAAAAGATCTTTGAAAATATATGTATTTCATAATAGCATATATAAATTTTCAAATAAATAATATATTTATTGTTTATTTCCTTTAGAAACTGCACTTAATTAAATTAATTTATCAACTCTTAACACGTATTTTTAAGATATATTAGTTATTTCATATTAAGTTTTTTAAGTTCAATTTTATTTTAACTTTTTTTCTTCTTTAAGTTATTATATTAGTTTTAAAAATTTATATAATTTGAATTTTATTAAATTTTCTATTCAAATTTTTATTATAATATTCGCTTATTCATAAATTTATCCATTAATTTTAAAGTTTAATTTCTCGAATTGTTTTTTTATTAAAGGTATTACAATTTGTTTCGAGGGTTTTATTTAATAATACTAATTTTTTCTTTTGTTTTTTTTCTTGTTCATTTAATTTTTTAGTTGTAAATTCTTTTATACTTTTTACATATATTTTTAAATTTATTTTAATAAGAATAATAAGTGAAATATACAGTAATTATTTAAAGCAATTGAATAATTATGCATTATTATTTTAATAAAAATATAATATTTCTTTTTATAAATTTTGAGACTTTTTATGTTTGTATCAAATTTATGATTTCTTAAAATTAGAAGTGACAATTATCAATAGTTAACATTTTTTTTAATTAATTTTTCATTAGATAAACATCCAATAAATATATTAAAAACATGCCAATAAATAACTAAATAAAATTATTATTTATCATAAAATTTGTCTTTTTTTTAAACCAAAAGTTTCAATATATATATATATATTATATATATATATATATATATATTAATATTTCAAAATTTCAATGTTAGTTTTTGAGGGAAAATTTTCAATTAATTTAGTATTAGGACAAATCCATCTAACTGTATGTGGGCCGAATTGATAGATAAGAGTGAGAAATTGCTATTACAAACAACGGTTACAGGGAGAACAACACTAAAGAAAAATTATTACGTAGTTAATTCTTCATTAACTGTTTGATATATTTTTTTTATCTATTCGATGTGGGATTTAGGCTAACAAGGAAATTTTAAAAGTATTTTTTCACATTTATTTATTATAAATTTTGAGGTTTTTTCTCAATTATATTTAAAATTCACAATTTTTTTAATTATAAATAGCTTTAAAATTTATTAATTGAGAGAAGAATGAATTTGAAAAATTTAAATTAAATTAAATTATGAAAAAAAAACTAATTTGAATAATACAAAATTGTTAAGAAGCTAAATCAAAAATTATCTTAAGAATGTATTATATTTGATTTATATGTAACATATATATATAAATATTTTGAAGGATGGAAATAGGTAATGTGATTTTAAATGTTATGTTATCTTTGGTTCAATCTTATTTTATACTATTTTTACTAATAAAGTTTTATTACTAAAAAGAAAACAAAATTGTTTAATTATATTAAATTTTTAATTATAAAAAAAAAAAGAATATCTTAGCAAATAAAAGGAAAAATAAATGTATTCACATACATACAAATTTAAGAATAATAGCTTGTAAAGCAAAAGGAAAGTTAACTTTAAAATTGGTAAATAATTGAAGCAAAATAAATAGCTGAATCCAACCATCACTATCTCAAATAATATTATTTTTCATTCCAAAAACATAACAAGAGAACCATTAAATCTTCTAATATATTAAACCACAATTAAAATATAAACAAATCACAAGAATATCTATCCATAACGAGACATGACTAACAAATGTTATTTGAAAACCTTCATTTTTTAAGGCTCATTTTTCTCACTATGCTCCTCTTTAGTTGGTTTTGGTTGTTGGACAATGTCGTTTGATGCAGCCTTCTATTGAAATTTTTTGCATAATTCAATAGAGAATTTTTGTGACATTGCACTACCAACCTCCTATAATGATTTAACTTTTTAATCTTCCTCGTCATGAATTCTAAATCATTGCTCATATTCTCAATTATTTCAGAATTTTCTTTCTCAAAGTTAATCAACTGTACAATGAAATCTTTAGCCTCTTCTAGCTTTTTCTCGAGGATGCATAATAAGTCTGCACATTACACTATTTCTTGACTTGCAACCTTAGCGTGGGAGTCAGCTAACAGAAGAATATCTTCCCAATCCTTTAGATATTTTTCCTGAACAAGGTATGGATATGGATAGCACTTTCTTCAACAAGGATTCCTGGACAAGGTTCATCATCGGACTATTCCCTAGAAATGTCCCTCTCCCCGGGACTCAGAGCTTTTCCTTTCCCTTTGTTATTCATGATGCCTTACAAAATATGGTAGAAAAAATAATAAACTTTATATACTGTAATATACTATCTAAATTTAAGACATAATCAAATAAGAAAAAATTTGTTAAAATTTATTTAAAAATTAAAGTTTTTATTGAAAAAAACAACAAAATATTATTTTATTTTAAATATATGAATATTGAGGATAAAATATTATGCCCAAATTCCCAATTCAAATTTTTCTATCTAATGCGGCAAAGCTCATCAATAAACCATAACACTCTAAAGAATAACTAAAACTTCAAATTAAAATTTTAACATTTATTTTTCATTGTTTATTTGAGACAAAATCCCAAATAGTATCAAGATCTAAATTTTTATTATTATTATTACCAGATATCTTCATCAACAAATTTATTAGATTCAAAAAAGAAAAAAAAGAAAAAAATATATATATACTTAAGAATGTGAATATCAAGTTTATGAAGAAAATGTTGTTTATCAAGTTCTTATATAAAGAAAGAAAAGTAAAACATACCTATGAGGAAATAGAGAGAAATGCTTATTCAATCTTCTTTTGCTTTGCTCTTCGTGTCTTGTTATTGCATATGAAAAAAATTAAATTTAAAAAGTCAAATATTTATTTATAATGTATTAAAGAAATGTGATATTCTTATCATAATAAATTTTACCAATTTGAAGTTAGTATTTTCCTTTTGCTTTACAAGCTATTATTCCTGGATTTGAATGTATGTGAATACATTTATTTTTCCCTTTGTTTGCTAAGATATTCTTTCTTTTTTAATAATTGAAAATTTGATATAATTAAATAATTTTGTTTCCTTTTTTACTAATAAAAATTAGGTACATTTATTTTTCCCTTTTTATTTTTACCAACAACCGTTGATTGTAATAGTAATTTTTCATTCTTACCTGTCAATCGGGGTCCACTACATACTTAGATGGATTTGTCCCAATACTAATTTATTAATTTGAATTTTTTTTCCTGAAAACAATATTGAAAATTTGAAATATTAAATATATATTGGATGTTTATTAATGAAAAATTAGGTTAAAAATATGTTTTATTTGGTAGTAACTTTATTTATAACTTTGAGAGGTTATAAGTTTGACACATGCTTCAAAATTTTAAAAAATATTATATTTTTTTTATTTTAAAATATTAATACATAATTATTCAATTACTTTTTAATAATTAGTGTATATTTCACTTATTAAACTTATTAAAATAAATTACAAAATAGACGTAAACAATATAAAAGAAATTTAAAAAATTAAATGAACAAGAAAAAAAGCTAAAGAAAAAATTATTATTACTTTAAATAATAACCCTCTAAAAAATAATTGTAATACCTTTAATATAAAAAATTCGAGAAATTAAAATTTCAAAATAATGAATAAATTTATGAAAAATCAAATGATATATAATAAATATTATAATAAAAATTGAAAATAGCAAAATTTGAAATAAAATTCAAAATAGTCAATAAGGCGTTGCTCCAATGGTAAGCACTTTCACTTATGACAAGGAGATCATGAGTGTAGAGACACGATAGACACAAATAATCGCATAGTTATTCTTAAAAAAAAGAAATAAAATTCAAAACTTAATAAATTTTAAAAACTAATATGAAATAACTAAAAAAAAAAAAAGGTTAAAAACAAGATTGAACTTAAAAACTTAATATGAAATAACTAATATATCCTAAAACAACATGTTACGAGTTGATAATTAAGTTTAATTAAGTGCAGATTTTAAAGAAAATAAATAATGAATGTCTTATTTATTTGGAAATATATATATATATATATATATATATTAAGCAATACTTATTATTTCTCAAACTAATTATTTTTCACTCATAAATGAGATGTTTACCATCAAAGTAACGCCTTCTCAATAGAAAATTTATATATATATATATATGCTATTATAAAATACATATATTTTCCAACATCTTTTGGACAAAATTGGATACCAACTCTTTCCTCTTTTTCTTTTTTTTTTCTAGCAAATATTTTGTTAGTTTAAAGTCCATTATAGTATTTTTTTGAAAGAAAAAGAATATTATATTAATTATCCGCTAAAGGTGCTAATGAAACATCTAGAGGAAAATGAACAAACCATTCCTGAAAGATTGGTATGTCAAGACCAATAGCCAGTAATAAATAAAACAACATTATTACTTTGGGAAATAAACTTAAGAGAAAAATTATCAAAAGCAATCAAAATGTAACGAATTAGCCAACTAAATGACTTGTAGAAAGTCTGAGATTGTAATTTCCGGAATAACGCCTTACAATCACCATGCCATTTGATGTGGTTAAACCCAATATGATGAGGCCAACGGATTGCATCGAGTGAGAATAAGACCAAACCTTACGCTCTAATTGAGAGGAGAAGATTTTTATTTATTTATTTTAATAAATAATCTCGACTTAAGTATCAATTATGTATTTAAGGTTATCATATTTTATTAAATTCTATTAAAAGTAATCTAATTACGTTTATTGGATTAATATGCATTAAGAATAAGTATGGTTCACATATGTAGATACCATATTCTTAGATTGTGATGGGTAAGCTAAGAATAATTATTATATTATATTGGTTATGATTCCCAAGATAATCTTGAGAGTTTCTATAATATATCTCGTAGTAGAACACAACTCTTAACTCCAATCGATCTTTTTGACGATTACTTTGTCAAGTTACAAAGAAAGCTTCTTCTAGAATTCTTAAAGAATTGTTGGAGATACAAGATGAAATAAGGTAGGCTTTCGCAATTCATTTTCTATTGTTTTAATAATCTGACATATTGATTTTATGATTTTATAAGACTATGTTAAGGTATATATAGAATACATTTATATTTTATTCTATCAAAGAAACGATGTATGATCATTTCAACCTCATGTTGGCAAAAACAACAAAGACGATTCCCTTTGAATCTATGATAAAGAACCTCTTCCGTAACAAGCAAACTTCAAGCCCACCCGCCAAAGGAAGTGGTGAACCTTTGGAGGAACCCTCCTAGCTAGCCAATATCTTGACTTAATAGAATAAACCCCATTCGCAGTAAATCTTCAAACAAAAGTATCCTTCGAAAGCAAAGGACAAATCTGCATAATAGCTTTGATAGTCTCTTCATCAAACCATTGTTGGAGAAAAGACAGATTCCACCAGAAATTTCTGAAGTCATTCAAATCAGAAATACAATATAATTTTGAAACATTCTCCTAATTTAGTAAAGGCTTTTGGAACGGACAATCAAGAATCCATGAGTCGTGCCATATGGATATGGATTTGCCGTCTACCACATGAAACCATAAACCCTTTTTTAGAAATGGATGACCCTCCATTATACAACACCAAATGTAACTGCTACTCCGAGTCATACGAGCTTGAAGAAAAGAAGTCTCCATAGTATTTTGAGAGTAAAATAGCAACAACAATAGAGTGAAGAAATTGAAACAATCACCAAACTTGTTCCATATTACTATCTCTAATGATCCTATAAATATTGTCTATATTTTAAAAGAAAAAAAATTTAACAAACAAAACAAAAAAATTACAATTAGTATCTTTGACTAATGCCATATTTTCTTACATTTATTGTCCTAAAAAAGATTTTTTATCCTAATATCTCCTTCTAGTTAATCTTACACTTGTTTGTAGAATTCTTATAAATCAACTATTTGTAATTTACAAATATTCAATTTTTCAAACATTATATTTAAAATTTAAAATTTATTTGACATCATAATCTATAATAAATAAGTTAGATTACGATTTTTTAAAAAGGAAAGTAGAATCTTTATTACCAACATTCTTAAATAATGTTGTTTAAGATATGATGTAATAAACTAAATTATTTATATTTTGAATTTTTTTTATAAAAAAATCATTTCTATATTTTTAAAAGTTGAGATATTTGAACTAAAATTATTATGTTTAAATTTGAAAAAAGTAAAAAAAAAAAGAAAAATCTTTCACCATTGTATTTTCACAATTTTATATCTAAACAATCCACTAATTCTAACCGAAAAATAATTTCTAATGAAATTAAAAAGTAATTTTTACTTTTTATTTCATTATTGTGTCAAATTTGTGAAGTGTATGTATCAAATTTACTCAATTAAATCCATTAGGTGTGAAGTGTATGCATCAAAATCCTTCGCTAATATAAGATTTAATGAGGAGTGAAATTGACTTTAGTTTAATTTAATAATAGCAATTAAAATCAAAACTCATTCTCATGCTTGAAACTACTTACTTACATATATATATATAATATATATATATATATATATATATATAAATCTCTCTCTCTCTCTCTCTATATATATATATATGGAAATATTAACTTCAAAGTTGGTAATGTTTATATATATATATATATATATATATATATATATATATATATATATATATATTAAATCTTTTGTCCAAAAAAATTTAAATCTTGCAAGTCAAATTGTAAATAATTTGAGGAGACATATTTTAGTTTTTCTCAAGGTTGGATAATGGGTCTGAACGATACATATTTATCGAATTGTAGCATTATTGTGGGACTCAGCTAACTCAATAATGTATGAATATAGATAGCACTTTCTTGAAGATGCTACTCATCATTTTGGTTGATATTTTTCATCAAACGCTTGCGAATAGGAAGGCTTTTGAAATCAAAAAATTAAACACTTTGCTCTTGTATTAATAAAAATTATATACTGTAATTTTTATATTATTTTATTTACAATATAATATTTTTTATTAATATATTATTAGTGTATTTCTAATACATAGTTTATCATCTAACATTCTCTTGTATATATTGTATTTATTTGTAATTATATTAAGAAATATTATTTAAAATTATTTAAATCTTTTGTTTAAAAAAAAAGTTAAAATCTTGCAAGTCAAATTGTAAATAATATCTGAGTCTAACATGTCTTTTTGAAATTTACCTAAATAATTAATTTTAAAAAAATATATTAAAATGAAAAGGAAAAAAAATCATTATCTCATTTATTTGAAAGTTTATATAACCCTATAACCAACTAAAACCAACGAAAATGGAAAAAAAAAATTCCATTTTTATATTTCATACGGCCAAAATTAAGCTTTTGTATTTTATTTTAATTTTAAAAAAATAATTAAAAATTTTATTTATCTATTTTCTTCTTTAAAAAATAAATCTATGAAAAAACATACCAAAATCTTTAGGTCTTCAAATCTTTAATAACAATTGGACCTTTGATTCACATATCATCACATTTTAATAATGTGTATTCAACACAACATTCCTCTCAAAACTAGAACCTAAACTTTATTCCCATTCCTCATAACACTCACTATTTCTCAAAAAGAAATACAGCATGCTTTATTCTAGTTTAAACTTAAAAAAAGTCCTAAGTCTGCTGGACTGCATCCTTTTTTTCTTCAAACTAACCTGGAATCAACACAACATCAAGTTAGTACAATGATCTTGAATTTCTTTACCAATGTTAAAAATGTCTGATCATTTAAATAACACTTACATTTCCTTAATTCCTAAAAGTGACAATCATAATTCTATAAATGATTTCCGACTTATTAGTTTATGTAACACTAGCTATAAGATTATTATTAAAATATTCTAGCTTCTAGACTAAGAACAATTATTAGTTTATGTAACACTAGCTATAAGACATTTGCGACGGATTTCAACAATATGACTGGCGCTAAAAACATTGCTACTAATAGCGACGACGTTAAGATTCAGTTTCCATTTGTGATAGATTTGTAACTATGTACACCCGACTATTCGCAACTATGTACGCCCGTCACTTATGACTGAGAAGTCATGAATTCAAGACATGATAGAGACGAAAATCGTCGCATAGGTATTTTAAATATATATATAATCATATTGTATAGGAATGTTATATTATTAATGAATTTATTGTAATATCCATAACAAAACATAAGCAAAAATGTTATGCAGTAAGATTAGAATTCAATCCTAATTGGAGCATTGATATTCCCAATTTGATTAAATATGAATTAGTACAAATTTTGTCAAATAAAAAAAAATAAATAAAAGGAAAAAACAAATTTCCTTTTTTTTCCCCAAAATATTTGTAGTGTATATAGAAAAAAAAGGAAAAGAAAACTTTAATGTAAGTATCCTATATTCACTTCCTTAACCTTAATTTCTGATTTGTTTCCTTTTTTCAAAAATGGTATATTCTCCTTTGACTCTTGATTTCTAACTAACTAGTTAATTTACTTGAGTACCTATTACAAATATAATTCTATAAAATAAAAATATATATTGGTAAATCTTGTACTATATTCACTATATAATAAGTTAATTAAAAAAATTATCAGTAACACTCAAAATTATATTTATAATCATATATATATATGTTTTCTAAATTAGAATTATTGTAAAAATCAAAAGAGAAAATATTGTCAACAAAAAAAAAAAAAAAGGAAGAGAGAGATACATTGAATGTTTCACCAATACGGTTAGCAACTATGTTTTATATATATAATTGAAATTACCTTTAAAAAAATATATATTATTGGAAAAAGGAAATAAAACAAAAAAAATTTACAATTAATAAATTAAGGGTAGAACACAGAAAGTTGACAATGATAATATTCGCAAATATGGAGAGAGAAAAGATGGCAACAACTGTTTCACATATTTTCAACGTGGAAATTTTAGAAATGTTATGCTACAAAATTAATTACCAAATAAAATAAAATATCAAAAAATATAAAAGGTAAAAGCACAAAATTTCAAATTAGATAAGTGATGTTTACTTTTCTAAGAATAAGTGATGTTTACTTTTCAAACAGCATCACTTCAGTTGGTTTTGGTTGCTAGACACATTCGTCTAATACAGCCTTTTGTTCAATCTTTCTGGCATAATACAATAGAGAATTTTTATGACATTGCATTGCCTCTCTGCTACAATCTTTTAACTTTTCAATTTTCCTCTTCACAGATTTTAAATAGTTACTCATACTCTCAATTATTTCATAATTTTCTTTCTCAAAGTTAATCAACTTTGCAATGGGATCTTTAGCTTGCTCTTCTAGTTTCTTCTCAAGGTTGATTAATGGGTCTGGACGATACAATATTTCTCGAATTGTAGCCTTATTGTGGGACTCAGCTAACTCAATATTTCTTTCCAATCCTTTAGATATTTTTTCATAACAATGTATGGATATGGATAACACTTTCTTGAAGAATTTTGTTCATCATTTTGGTTGATATTTCTCATCAAGGGTTTGCGAATCGGAAGGCTTCTGAAATCAAATACCGAAGGATCGCCATCATCCATGACCTTCGGGATCTGGTGGTATCATTCATTTCTTGGGGTACTTTTCCTTTCTTTTTGTTGTTCATAATTTCTTACAAAATATGGGAAAGAAAAATAAACTTTAGGGTAAATTATCCTACTAACACTTGAACTTTTCAAAAATTTAGCTTTTGCACTTGTATTTATTTTTGCTTTGAACTGACACTTGAATTATAAAATATCACCTCCTTTGCCCTTCCGTCTAAAATTTCCGTCAGTCTTCATTTTCCATCAAATTCTTAGGGGAATTTTTGTCTTTTTACAATTATGAACATTTTTTAATTATTAGAGTTTTATTTTCAAGGATAATTTTGTCATTTCACTTTATGTGCATTTTCGTCTTTTTACAATTATGAGCATTTTTTAATTTATTAGGTTTATTTTCAAGGGTAATTTTGTCATTTTACTTTATTATTAAAATTTTGAAAAATATTTTTTTGGTAATCTCAGAGATTTAATCCTACAACCACATGCCTAAATAAACTATATCTATCCAGTGAGACAACTATAAATATATAAAACTATTTGAAACTTATATTTTATATTATAATTACGAAAATAATAAATATACATGTTATATTGCCATTATATTTTATATTTTAAATATAAATTATAGGGTAAATTATCCTACTAACACTTGAACTTTTCAAAAATCCAACTTTTGCACTTGTATTTATTTTTGCTTTAAACTGACACTTGAACTATAAAATATCACCTCCTTTGCCCTTCCGTCCAAAATTTCCGTCAGACTTCATTTTCCATCCAATTTTTAGGGGCATTTTCGTCTTTTTACAATTATGAGTATTTTTTAATTATTAAAATTTTATTTTTAAGTGTAATTAAAAATATCCCCAGCCCAACTTAGATTCCATCATCTCATTTCAACTTCTCATTCTCTCGATACTTTACTTTTCCCGTCATCTTCTCTCTTTCTCTCTCTAATTAGGGCTCTCTCTCTTTTTTTCTTCAAATTCTAAACCTAAAACTAAAATTACAACGGTATATTCAAACTTGTAGATCGGAATTCAGATCCGGATTGCGATTTAGGACCAAACTCTTTTTTTTACTAATTATTTTCAATTATCTCATCGGATCTACGAGGAAAATTAGTAATTCAAAACTCTCTTCTGGTTTTTCTATAAAAAATTATTGATAAGGGAATCAAATTTTTCTGTTCTCCTCCTGTAATTCTTGGTTCCTCTTCAAAGATAACAGCGAATTGAATTTTGTTTTAAGTCTTTTTTTTCCCCGAAATTTTTTGATTTAATCGTAAATATTGGGTCGCTGGCCGCGATTCGAGGTCAATAGCCAATTTCTGTTGAAGGAACCCTAGTTTTATATCAAATGGAAAAATGTATACAGCAAGAACAACTGCCTCCCAAAGAAAAAGTTCAGGACGTCGAAGAAGGGGAAATTTCTGATTCTGCTTCTTCTATTGAAGAAATCACTGAGGGCGACTTCAGGAAGCAGGACCATTCCAACTCCGCTGCAGCTACTACTACTACTCTTCCTGATGCTTCCGATTCTTCTTCGTCTGATCCTCATCCTCCAAGGTCTACAAATGCCAATTCTGAAAACACTATAAATAACCATAATTGTAAAATCTTAATAATTAAAAAATACTCATAATTGTAAAAAGACGAAAATGCCCCTGAGAATTGGATGGAAAATGAAATCTGACGGAAATTTTGGACGGAAGGGCAAAGGAGGTGATATTTTATAGTTCAAGTGTCAGTTTAAAGCAAAAATAAATACAGGTGCAAAAGCTGGATTTTTGAAAAGTTCAAGTGTTAGTAGGATAATTTACCCTAAATTATATTAAATATAAACATTCTCAAAAAAATATTATCAAATGACACAATTCAAAGCACAGTTTTTATTATTGTCACGTTTCTCAAAGCTTGCATTGAAGTTCTTCTTTAACTCTTTTGTTTCGAATTTGTCGCAGAACATGAATTCGAGGTGTTTTTTTTATAGAATGTCATTGTTGACACTAATAATATAATAATGTCATTGTAAAAAAACTCAAAATCTGTATTCTGCAATAAATTTAAAGTTTAAAAAATAAATTTAAGGATTGAGGAAGAGAATGACTACGAAAACATATGGTTTAAATTGTGTTGTTTGGATAATATTTTTTCAAAATCTTTATATTTAATATAATTTTCAAATAATATAAATTTTTGTATTGTATCCAAATAGTAAATGCTTATTTATTGTTTATACGATTGTTGTTCAAATTTAGGGGTTCAGAAATATAATTGTGTTAAATTTATTTTGGCATCATCTAGTATGCAATATAAAATATCATTTTATACAAATTAACATATTAATAGTTGCTCCAGTTGGTTAATATAATTTTGTCATTTGTGTGGTTGAGGGATTGAATCCCTCCAATTTAAGAAGATTTTTCAAAAATTTTAAAATTTTATGAAAAGACAAAATTATCCCTAAAAATAAAATTTTAATAATTTTAAAATATTAATGATTTTAGAAGACGAAAATGCCCCTATAAAAATTGGATAGAAAATGAAGTCTGACAAAAATTTTGGACGAAGGGCAGATGTGATATTTTATAATTCAAGTGTTATTTCAAAGCAAAAATAAATACATTTACAAAAGCTCGATTTTTAAAAAGTTTAAAAGTTATTAGATAATTTACCCTAAACTTTATAAGTTTTAATAATAATTTATCTTAATTTAAAACCTAACTTTGGAAAAATGTAAGGCCTTTAGTATCATACTTCTAATTTCTTTCCATATAAAACTCACGTTATCTTTGTTCAAAGGTTTTCTTTTGTAAGGCATTTAGAAAGACTAAGGCCCAGATCTTTGGGCCTTGAGATTCAGGCCCAAGAAAAATTAATTTATTAATATTTTTAATTCAACAATACAGTTTATATTCCTTTGTAGTCTAGTTGGTCAGGATACTCTCTCACCACGAATTTGTAATTTTCTTTTTCTTTTTTTGCTTGATATATATATCTAATATAATTATTAATTTATCATTGCCATAATTTTTTTTGTGCTTGATATATATATATATATATATATATATAATTTATCATTGTTATTAATTAAATAGATGAATATTAATTTTCTTTTAAAAATAAAAGATAATTTAAAATATTTTTATATAGAACTCATGATTTTTTTGTTTGATATATATATTTGTTTTTTTTTAATTAAAAAAATTATACAATTACACTTTCCTTTTATACTAATGAAATTTGGTTTATATTTTAATTATAATCTAACA
Organism: Asclepias syriaca; assembly: GCA_027405835.1. Taxonomy (NCBI): domain Eukaryota; kingdom Viridiplantae; phylum Streptophyta; class Magnoliopsida; order Gentianales; family Apocynaceae; genus Asclepias; species Asclepias syriaca. The sequence goes on from JAPHNG010000648.1 coordinate 139,447, forward strand.
TTCATTGTATATATCATTTTATTTTTTTGTATGAAGTGTATCAAAATTATTATATAGAACAATAAACCTTATATAAGTTATCAATTATTCATTTTTAGAACAGAAAAATAAAATAACAAAGGGTCACAAATGATAAAAAGTACAGAATACATATACAAAATTGTATTTTATTTTTTTTGGTTTATACATTTTGCAATGGATGCATGCAACACATTACTTAGATTCTTAACTACTTTTTTTCTTTTTTCTTTTTTTCTTTTTTGGATTTATAGGTATTGATCCTGTTTTTTAACAAATAAAAATTGGATATTGAACTTTTTATAAGAAATTAGGTACATTAAAGAATAACCAAAACTTGAAACTAGAATTTTAACATTCCTTTTCATTGTTTATTTGGGGCAAAATCTAAAATGGTATTAAGATATAAGGGTTATTTTTTTAATAATCATATATTTATCGACTAATTTATCAGATCCAAAAATAAATAAAAATGTATCGAGAAAGTAGATACCATCATTGACTAATCTATTAGGGAAATGTTGGTGATAAGTTGATCATCAACTTCTTACATAAAGAGAAAAGTAAAACATATCTACGAGGAGTAGAGAGAAATGCTTATGCAATCTTCTTTTGCTTTGCTCTCCTTCTTGTTGTTGCATCTGAAAAAAGATTAAACCATCAACTATTTATATATAATGTACTAAGAAGTTACCATAATAAATGTTATGAATTTTGATGTTAGTGTTTTTCCTTTAGCTTTATAAGCTATTATTGTTTCCTTTTTAGAAGAGAATTTATTTATCTGAATAATGACATAAAAATACCACTGTAAATTACTATTGGCTGCCATATTTGGAGTGTCAAATGCTCTTTGTCACGAGAATAATAACTTTCTTGAGAGTGAGTTCCATAGCGGTTTCCTGAACGAAAAGGGATTATAGGCTTTTTGTCGTTATTCAGTTTTCCCTTTAATAGACATTCCTTAGTAGATTATTCGTTTTGGGACCGATCATATTATTATCATTTGCAAGGTGAAATATGAGATATACCCCGCTCCCTATGTAGTCAATCTCTTATTCATAGGCTTATACATTTTGTTTTTAGTCGATGTATAAAATTATCTCTTATTCATTCCTCGTAGTACTTTGAATATTTCTTGTTTGACTTGCCACGTGTCCTATTTGACATGTTGATTGACCACGTGTACTTATTTTCTTTCATTTTTAATGCATATTTGATCAATAAACTTAATTAAATCACTTTCATAAAGCTTAATAAAAATGATACCTTAAATATATAATTGACACATAAGCTCATATGATTTATTAAAATAATCCAACAATATTCACATGTTAATTAGCTCGTAAGGTTCGGTCTCATTCTCATTATCTTTTCTTAATTTATAGAATATAAACTTTACCATGGAAGTGTTGAATTTGTTAAAACCTTGGTCTTACTCTATGCAATCCATTGTTGGGTTCATCATAATGTGTTTAAACACGTCACATTTCGTGGTGATTGCCAGGTGTTCATCTAGAATCTATAATCTTGAGCACAAAATTTTACTTTTATGGGTCATTTAGTTGAGCTAATTCGTTGCGTTTTTGTTGTTTTTGATAATTTTTCTCTTAAGTTTATTCTCCGAAATCATAATATACCGACTCATTTATTAGCCATTATTAGTTTTGACTTACGAATCTTTCAAAATAATTTGTTCATTTCCCAAATGTTTTATGTGAGACTTTTAGAGAATAATTTAATATAATATATTTTCCTTTAAAAAATTGATAATTAATATACTTAAAACAAATAAAATGTACAACAAAATAATTTGTTCATTTCCCAAATGTTTTATGTGGGACTTTTAGAGAATAATTTAATATAATTATTTTCCTTTAAAAATTTGATAATTAATATACTTAAAAAAAATAAATATGTACAACAAAAAGAGGAAAGAGTTGGTGTCCAATTTCGCCCAAAAGATCTTTGAAAATATATGTATTTCATAATAGCATATATAAATTTTCAAATAAATATATATTTATTGTTTATTTCCTTTGAAACTGCACTTAATTAAATTAATTTATCAACTCTTAACACGTATTTTTAAGATATATTAGTTATTTCATATTAAGTTTTTAAGTTCAATTTTATTTTAACTTTTTTTTCTTCTTTAAGTTATTATATATTAGTTTTAAAAATTTATATAATTTTGAATTTTATTAAAATTTTCTATTCAAATATTTTTTATTATAATATTCGCTTATTCATAAATTTATCCATTAATTTTAAAGTTTAATTTCTCGAATTGTTTTTTTATTAAAGGTATTACAATTTGTTTCGAGGGTTTTATTTAAGTAATACTAATTTTTTCTTTTGTTTTTTTTTTCTTGTTTAATTTTTTAAGTTGTAAATTCTTTTATACTTTTTACATATATTTTTAAATTTATTTTAATAAGAATATATGAAATATACAGTAATTATTTAAAAGCAATTGAATAATTATGCATTATTATTTTAATAAATAAATATTTCTTTTTATAATTTTGAGACTTTTTATGTTTGTATCAATTTATGATTTCTTAAAATTAGAAGTGACACTATTATCAAATAGTTACATTTTTTTTAATATAATTTTTCATTAGATAACATCCAATAAATATATATAAAAACATGCCAATAAATAACTAAATAAAATTATTATTTATCATAAAATTTGTCTTTTTTTTAACCAAAAATTTGTCAATATATATATATATATATATATATATTATATATATATATAATATTTCAAAATTTCAAATGTTAGTTTTTGAGGGAAAAAATTTTCAAATTAATAATTTAGTATTAGGACAAATCCATCTAACTGCATGTAGTGGGCCGAATTGATAGATAAGAGTGAGAAATTGCTATTACAAACAACGGTTACAGGGAGAACAACACTAAAAAATTATTACGTAGTTAATTCTTCATTAACTGTTTGATATATTTTTTTTATCTATTCGATGTGGGATTTAGGCTAACAAGGAAATTTTAAAAGTATTTTTTCACATTTATTTATTTATAAATTTTGAGGTTTTTTCTCAATTATATTTAAAATTCACAATTTTTTTAATTATAAATAGCTTTAAAATTTATTAATTATTGAGAGAAGAATGAATTTGAAAATTTAAATTAAATTAAATTATGAAAAAAAACTAATTTGAATAATACAAATTGTTAAGAAGCTAAATCAAAATTATCTTAAGAATGTATTATTTTTTATTATATGTAACTATATATATAAAGTATTTTGAAGGATGGAAATAGGTAATGTGATTTTAAATGTTATGTTATCTTTGGTTCAATCTTATTTTATACTATTTTTACTAATAAAGTTTTTATCTAAAAGAAAACAAATTGTTTAATTATATTAAATTTTTAATTATAAAAAAAGAAAGATATCTTAGCAAAATAAAAGGAAAATAAATGTATTCACATACATACAAATTTAAGAATAATAGCTTGTAAAGCAAAAGGAAAGTTAACTTTAAAATTGGTAAATAATTGAAGCAAAATAAATAGCTGAATCCAACCATCACTATCTCAAATAATATTATTTTTCATTCCAAAAACATAACAGAGAACCATTAAATCTTCTAATATATTAAACCACAATTAAATATAAACAAATCACAAGAATATCTATCCATAACGAGACATGACTAACAAATGTTATTTGAAAACCTTCATTTTTTAAGGCTCATTTTTCTCACTATGCTCCTCTTTAGTTGGTTTTTGTTGGACAATGTCGTTTGATGCAGCCTTCTATTGAACATTTTTTGCATAATTCAATAGAGAATTTTTGTGACATTGCACTACCAACCTCCTATAATGATTTAACTTTTTAATCTTCCTCGTCATGAATTCTAAATCATTGCTCATATTCTCAATTATTTCAGAATTTTCTTTCTCAAAGTTAATCAACTGTACAATGAAATCTTTAGCCTCTTCTAGCTTTTTCTCGAGGATGCATAATAAGTCTGCACATTACACTATTTCTTGACTTGCAACCTTAGCGTGGGAGTCAGCTAACAGAAGAATATCTTCCCAATCCTTTAGATATTTTTCCTGAACAAGGTATGGATATGGATAGCACTTTCTTCAACAAGGATTCCTGGACAAGGTTCATCATCGGACTATTCCCTAGAAATGTCCCTCTCCCCGGGACTCAGAGCTTTTCCTTTCCCTTTGTTATTCATGATGCCTTACAAAATGGTAGAAAAAAATAAACTTTATATACTGTAATAATACTATCTAAATTTAAGACATAATCAAATAAGAAAAAATTTGTTAAAATTTATTTAAAAATTAAAGTTTTTATTGAAAAACAACAAAATATTATTTTATTTTAAATATATGAATATTGAGGATAAAATATTATGCCCAAATTCCCAATTCAAATTTTTCTATCTAATGCGGCAAAGCTCATCAATAAACCATAACACTCTAAAGAATAACTAAAACTTCAAATTAAAATTTTAACATTTATTTTTCATTGTTTATTTGAGACAAAATCCCAAATAGTATCAAGATCTAAATTTTTATTATTATTATTACCAGATATCTTCATCAACAAATTTATTAGATTCAAAAAAGAAAAAAAAGAAAAATATATATATATACTTAAGAATGTGAATATCAAGTTTATGAAGAAAATGTTGTTTATCAAGTTCTTATATAAAGAAAGAAAAGTAAAACATACCTATGAGGAAATAGAGAGAAATGCTTATTCAATCTTCTTTTGCTTTGCTCTTCGTGTCTTGTTATTGCATATGAAAAAAATTAAATTTAAAAAGTCAAATATTTATTTATAATGTATTAAAGAAATGTGATATTCTTATCATAATAAATTTTACCAATTTTGAAGTTAGTATTTTCCTTTTGCTTTACAAGCTATTATTCCTGGATTTGAATGTATGTGAATACATTTATTTTTCCCTTTGTTTGCTAAGATATTCTTTCTTTTTTAATAATTGAAAATTTGATATAATTAAATAATTTTGTTTCCTTTTTTACTAATAAAATTAGGTACATTTATTTTTCCCTTTTTTTTTATTTTTACCAACAACCGTTGATTGTAATAGTAATTTTTCATTCTTACCTGTCAATCGGGGGTCCACTACATACTTAGATGGATTTGTCCCAATACTAATTTATTAATTTGAATTTTTTTTCCTGAAAACAATATTGAAAATTTGAAATATTAAATATATTGGATGTTTATATAATGAAAATTAGGTTAAAATATGTTTATATTTGGTAGTAACTTTATTTATAACTTTGAGAGGTTATAAGTTTGACACATGCTTCAAAATTTTTAAAAAGAAATATTATATTTTTATTAAAATAATATTTTAAAATATTAATACATAATTATTCAATTACTTTTTAATAATTAGTGTATATTTCACTTATTAAACTTATTAAAATAAATTACAAAATAGACGTAAACAATATAAAAGAAATTTAAAAAATTAAATGAACAAGAAAAAAAGCTAAAGAAAAAATTATTATTACTTTAAATAATAACCCTCTAAAAATAATTGTAATACCTTTAATATAAAAAATTCGAGAAATTAAAATTTCAAATAATGAATAAATTTATGAAAAATCAAATGATATATAATAAATTATAATAAAATTGAAAATAGCAAAATTTGAAATAAAATTCAAAATAGTCAATAAGGCGTTGCTCCAATGGTAAGCACTTTCACTTATGACAAGGAGATCATGAGTGTAGAGACACGATAGACACAAATAATCGCATAGTTATTCTTAAAAAAAGAAATAAAATTCAAAACTTAATAAATTTTAAAACTAATATGAAATAACTAAAAAAAAAAAGGTTAAAAACAAGATTGAACTTAAAAACTTAATATGAAATAACTAATATCCTAAAACAACATGTTACGAGTTGATAATTAAGTTTAATTAAGTGCAGATTTTAAAGAAAATAAATAATGAATGTCTTATTTATTTGGAAATATATATATATATATATATATATTAAGCAATACTTATTATTTCTCAAACTAATTATTTTTCACTCATAAATGAGATGTTTACCATCAAAGTAACGCCTTCTCAATAGAAAATATATATATATATATGCTATTATAAAATACATATATTTTCCAACATCTTTTGGACAAAATTGGATACCAACTCTTTCCTCTTTTTCTTTTTTTTTCTAGCAAATATTTTGTTAGTTTAAAGTCCATTATAGTATTTTTTGAAAGAAAAAGAATATTATATTAATTATCCGCTAAAGGTGCTAATGAAACATCTAGAGGAAAATGAACAAACCATTCCTGAAAGATTGGTATGTCAAGACCAATAGCCAGTTAAATAAAACAACAACATTATTACTTTGGGAAATAAACTTAAGAGAAAAATTATCAAAAGCAATCAAAATGTAACGAATTAGCCAACTAAATGACTTGTAGAAAGTCTGAGATTGTAATTTCCGGAATAACGCCTTACAATCACCATGCCATTTGATGTGGTTAAACCCAATATGATGAGGCCAACGGATTGCATCGAGTGAGAATAAGACCAAACCTTACGCTCTAATTGAGAGGAGAAGATTTTATTTATTTATTTTAATAAATAATCTCGACTTAAGTATCAATTATGTATTTAAGGTTATCATATTTTATTAAATTCTATTAAAAGTAATCTAATTACGTTTATTGGATTAATATGCATTAAGAATAAGTATGGTTCACATATGTAGATACCATATTCTTAGATTGTGATGGGTAAGCTAAGAATAATTATTATATTATATTGGTTATGATTCCCAAGATAATCTTGAGAGTTTCTATAATATATCTCGTAGTAGAACACAACTCTTAACTCCAATCGATCTTTTTGACGATTACTTTGTCAAGTTACAAAGAAAGCTTCTTCTAGAATTCTTAAAGAATTGTTGGAGATACAAGATGAAATAAGGTAGGCTTTCGCAATTCAATTTCTATTGTTTTTAATAATCTGACATATTGATTTTATGATTTTATAAGACTATGTTAAGGTATATATAGAATACATTTATATTTTATTCTATCAAAGAAACGATGTATGATCATTTCAACCTCATGTTGGCAAAAAACACAAAGACGATTCCCTTTGAATCTATGATAAAGAACCTCTTCCGTAACAAGCAAACTTCAAGCCACCCGCCAAAGGAAGTGGTGAACCTTTGGAGGAACCCTCCTAGCTAGCCAATATCTTGACTTAATAGAATAAACCCCATTCGCAGTAAATCTTCAAACAAAGTATCCTTCGAAAGCAAAGGACAAATCTGCATAATAGCTTTGATAGTCTCTTCATCAAACCATTGTTGGAGAAAAGACAGATTCCACCAGAAATTTCTGAAGTCATTCAAATCAGAAATACAATATAATTTTGAAACATTCTCCTAATTTAGTAAAGGCTTTTGGAACGGACAATCAAGAATCCATGAGTCGTGCCATATGGATATGGATTTGCCGTCTACCACATGAAACCATAAACCCTTTTTTAGAAATGGATGACCCTCCATTATACAACACCAAATGTAACTGCTACTCCGAGTCATACGAGCTTGAAGAAAAGAAGTCTCCATAGTATTTTGAGAGTAAAATAGCAACAACAATAGAGTGAAGAAATTGAAACAATCACCAAACTTGTTCCATATTACTATCTCTAATGATCCATATAAATATTGTCTATATTTTAAAAGAAAAAAAATTTAACAAACAAAACAAAAATTACAATTAGTATCTTTGACTAATGCCATATTTTCTTACATTTATTTGTCCTAAAAAAGATTTTTTATCCTAATATCTCCTTCTAGTTAATCTTACACTTGTTTGTAGAATTCTTATAAATCAACTATTTGTAATTTACAAATATTCAATTTTTCAAACATTATATTTAAAATTTAAAATTTATTTGACATCATAATCTATAATAAATAAGTTAGATTACGATTTTTTAAAACAAGGAAAGTAGAATCTTTATTACCAACATTCTTAAATAATGTTGTTTAAGATATGATGTAATAAACTAAATTATTTATTTTTGAATTTTTTTTATAAAAAATCATTTCTATATTTTTTAAAAGTTGAGATATTTGAACTAAAATTATTATGTTTAAATTTGAAAAAAGTAAAAAAAAAAAGAAAAATCTTTCACCATTGTATTTTCACAATTTTATATCTAAACATCCACTAATTCTAACCGAAAAATAATTTCTAATGAAATTAAAAAGTAATTTTACTTTTTATTTCATTATTGTGTCAAATTTGTGAAGTGTATGTATCAAATTTACTCAATTAAATCCATTAGGTGTGAAGTGTATGCATCAAAATCCTTCGCTAATATAAGATTTAATGAGGAGTGAAAATTGACTTTAGTTTAATTTAATAATAGCAATTAAAATCAAAACTCATTCTCATGCTTGAAACTACTTACTTACATATATATATATATATATATATATATATATATATATATATAAATCTCTCTCTCTCTCTCTCTATATATATATATATATGGAAATATTAACTTCAAAGTTGGTAATGTTTATATATATATATATATATATATATATTATATATATATATATATATATTAAATCTTTTGTCCAAAAAAATTTAAATCTTGCAAGTCAAATTGTAAATATATTTGAGGAGGACATATTATTAGTTTATTCTCAAGGTTGGATAATGGGTCTGAACGATACAATATTTATCGAATTGTAGCATTATTGTGGGACTCAGCTAACTCAATAATGTATGAATATAGATAGCACTTTCTTGAAGAATGCTACTCATCATTTTGGTTGATATTTTTCATCAAACGCTTGCGAATAGGAAGGCTTTTGAAATCAAAAATAATTAAACACTTTGCTCTTGTATTAATAAAAATTATATACTGTAATTTTTATATATATTTTATTTACAATATAATATTTTTATTATATATATTATTATGTATATTCTAATACATAGTTTATCATCTAACATTCTCTTGTATATATTGTATTTATTTGTAATTATATTAAGAAATATTATTTAAAATTATTTAAATCTTTTGTTTAAAAAAAAAGTTAAAATCTTGCAAGTCAAATTGTAAATAATATCTGAGTCTAACATGTCTTTTTGAAATTTACCTAAATAATTAATATTTTAAAAAAATATTAATAATGAAAGGAAAAAAATCAATTATCTCATTTATTTGAAAGTTTATATAAACCCTATAACCAACTAAAACCAACGAAAATGGAAAAAAAAAATTCCATTTTTATATTTCATACGGCCAAAATTAAGCTTTTGTATTTTATTTTAATTTTAAAAAAATAATTAAAAATTTTATTTATCTATTTTCTTCTTTAAAAATAAATCTATGAAAAAACATACCAAAATCTTTAGGTCTTCAAATCTTTAATAACAATTGGACCTTTGATTCACATATCATCAAACATTTTAATAATGTGATTCAACACAACATTCCTTCTCAAAACTAGAACCTAAACTTTATTCCCATTCCTCATAACACTCACTATTTCTCAAAAAGAAATACAGCATGCTTTATTCTAGTTTAAACTTAAAAAAAGTCCTAAGTCTGCTGGACTGCATCCTTTTTTTCTTCAAACTAACCTGGAATCAAACACAACATCAAGTTAGTACAATGATCTTGAATTTCTTTACCAATGTTAAAAATGTCTGATCATTTAAATAACACTTACATTTCCTTAATTCCTAAAAGTGACAATCATAATTCTATAATGATTTCCGACTTATTAGTTTATGTAACACTAGCTATAAGATTATTATTAAAATATTCTAGCTTCTAGACTAAGAACAATTATTAGTTTATGTAACACTAGCTATAAGACATTTGCGACGGATTTTCAACAAATATGACTGGCGCTAAAAACATTGCTACTAATAGCGACGACGTTAAGATTCAGTTTCCATTTGTTAGATTTGTAACTATGTACACCCGACTATTCGCAACTATGTACGCCCGTCACTTATGACTGAGAAGTCATGAATTCAAGACATGATAGAGACGAAAATCGTCGCATAGGTATTTTAAATATATATATATATCATATTGTAATAGGAATGTTATATTATTAATGAATTTATTGTAATATCCATAACAAAACATAAGCAAAAAATGTTATGCAGTAAGATTAGAATTCAATCCTAATTGGAGCATTGATATTCCCAATTTGATTAAAATATGAATTAGTACAAATATTTTGTCAAATAAAAAAAATAAATAAAAGGAAAAAACAAATTTCCTTTTTTTTCCCCAAAATATTTGTAGTGTATATAGAAAAAAAAAGGAAAAGAAAACTTTAATGTAAGTATCCTATATTCACTTCCTTAACCTTAATTTCTGATTTGTTTCCTTTTTTCAAAAATGGTATATTCTCCTTTGACTCTTGATTTCTAACTAACTAGTTAATTTACTTGAGTACCTATTACAAATATAATTCTATAAAAATAAAAATATATATTGGTAAATCTTGTACTATATTCATCAATATATAATAAGTTAATTAAAAAAATTAATCAAGTAACACTCAAATTATATTTATATATATATATAATATGTTTTCTAAATTAGAATTATTGTAAAAATCAAAGAGAAAATATTGTCAACAAAAAAAAAAAAAAGGAAGAGAGAGATACATTGAATGTTTCACCAATACGGTTAGCAACTATGTTTTATATATATAATTGAAATTACCTTTAAAAAAATATATTATTGGAAAAAGGAAATAAAACAAAAAAAAATTTACAATTAATAAATTAAGGGTAGAACAACAGAAAAGTTGACAATGATAATATTCGCAAATATGGAGAGAGAAAGATGGCAACAACTGTTTCACATATTTTCAACGTGGAAATTTTAGAAATGTTATCTACAAAATTAATTACCAAATAAAATAAAATATCAAAAATATAAAAGGTAAAAGCACAAAATTTCAAATTAGATAAGTGATGTTTACTTTTCTAAGAAATAAGTGATGTTTACTTTTCAAACAGCATCACTTCAGTTGGTTTTGGTTGCTAGACACATTCGTCTAATACAGCCTTTTGTTCAATCTTTCTGGCATAATACAATAGAGAATTTTTATGACATTGCATTGCCTCTCTGCTACAATCTTTTAACTTTTCAATTTTCCTCTTCACAGATTTTAAATAGTTACTCATACTCTCAATTATTTCATAATTTTCTTTCTCAAAGTTAATCAACTTTGCAATGGGATCTTTAGCTTGCTCTTCTAGTTTCTTCTCAAGGTTGATTAATGGGTCTGGACGATACAATATTTCTCGAATTGTAGCCTTATTGTGGGACTCAGCTAACTCAATATTTTCTTTCCAATCCTTTAGATATTTTTTCATAACAATGTATGGATATGGATAACACTTTCTTGAAGAATTTTGTTCATCATTTTGGTTGATATTTCTCATCAAGGGTTTGCGAATCGGAAGGCTTCTGAAATCAAATACCGAAGGATCGCCATCATCCATGACCTTCGGGATCTGGTGGTATCATTCATTTCTTGGGGTACTTTTCCTTTCTTTTTGTTGTTCATAATTTCTTACAAAATATGGGAAAGAAAAATAAACTTTAGGGTAAATTATCCTACTAACACTTGAACTTTTCAAAAATTTAGCTTTTGCACTTGTATTTATTTTTGCTTTGAACTGACACTTGAATTATAAAATATCACCTCCTTTGCCCTTCCGTCTAAAATTTCCGTCAGTCTTCATTTTCCATCAAATTCTTAGGGGAATTTTTGTCTTTTTACAATTATGAACATTTTTTAATTATTAGAGTTTTATTTTCAAGGATAATTTTGTCATTTCACTTTATGTGCATTTTCGTCTTTTTACAATTATGAGCATTTTTTAATTATTAAGGTTTTATTTTCAAGGGTAATTTTGTCATTTTACTTTATTATTAAAATTTTGAAAAATATTTTTTTGGTAATCTCAGAGATTTAATCCTACAACCACATGCCTAAATAAACTATATCTATCCAGTGAGACAACTATAAATATATAAAACTATTTGAAACTTATATTTTATATTATAATTACGAAAATAATAAATATACATGTTATATTGCCATTATATTTTATATTTTAAATATAAATTATAGGGTAAATTATCCTACTAACACTTGAACTTTTCAAAATCCAACTTTTGCACTGTATTTATTTTTGCTTTAAACTGACACTTGAACTATAAAATATCACCTCCTTTGCCCTTCCGTCCAAAATTTCCGTCAGACTTCATTTTCCATCCAATTTTTAGGGGCATTTTCGTCTTTTTACAATTATGAGTATTTTTTAATTATTAAAATTTTATTTTTAAGTGTAATTAAAAATATCCCCAGCCCAACTTAGATTCCATCATCTCATTTCAACTTCTCATTCTCTCGATACTTTACTTTTCCCGTCATCTTCTCTCTTTCTCTCTCTAATTAGGGCTCTCTCTCTTTTTTTCTTCAAATTCTAAACCTAAAACTAAAATTACAACGGTATATTCAAAACTTGCAGATCGGAATTCAGATCCGGATTGCGATTTAGGACCAAACTCTTTTTTTTACTAATTATTTTCAATTATCTCATCGGATCTACGAGGAAAATTAGTAATTCAAAACTCTCTTCTGGTTTTTCTATAAAAAATTATTGATAAGGGAATCAAATTTTTCTGTTCTCCTCCTGTAATTCTTGGTTCCTCTTCAAAGATAACAGCGAATTGAATTTTGTTTTAAGTCTTTTTTTTCCCCGAAATTTTTTGATTTAATCGTAAATATTGGGTCGCTGGCCGCGATTCGAGGTCAATAGCCAATTTCTGTTGAAGGAACCCTAGTTTTATATCAAATGGAAAAATGTATACAGCAAGAACAACTGCCTCCCAAAGAAAGTTCAGGACGTCGAAGAAGGGGAAATTTCTGATTCTGCTTCTTCTATTGAAGAAATCACTGAGGGCGACTTCAGGAAGCAGGACCATTCCAACTCCGCTGCAGCTACTACTACTACTCTTCCTGATGCTTCCGATTCTTCTTCGTCTGATCCTCATCCTCCAAGGTCTACAAATGCCAATTCTGAAAACACTATAAATAACCATAATTGTAAAATCTTAATAATTAAAAAATACTCATAATTGTAAAAAGACGAAAATGCCCCTGAGAATTGGATGGAAAATGAAATCTGACGGAAATTTTGGACGGAAGGGCAAAGGAGGTGATATTTTATAGTTCAAGTGTCAGTTTAAAGCAAAAAAATACAGGTGCAAAAGCTGGATTTTTGAAAAGTTCAAGTGTTAGTAGGATAATTTACCCTAAATTATATTAAATATAAACATTCTCAAAAAAATTATCAAATGACACAATTCAAAGCACAAGTTTTTTATTATTGTCACGTTTCTCAAAGCTTGCATTGAAGTTCTTCTTTAACTCTTTTGTTTCGAATTTGTCGCAGAACATGATTCGAGGTGTTTTTTTTATAGAATGTCATTGTTGACACTAATAATATAATAATGTCATTGTAAAAAAACTCAAAATCTGTATTCTGCAATAAATTTAAAGTTTAAAAAAATAAATTTAAGGATTGAGGAAGAGAATGACTACGAAACATATGGTTTAAATTGTGTTGTTTGGATAATATTTTTTCAAAATCTTTATATTTAATATAATTTTCAAATAATATAAATTTTTGTATTGTATCCAAATAGTAAATGCTTATTTATTGTTTATACGATTGTTGTTCAAATTTAGGGGTTCAGAAATATAATTGTGTTAAATTTATTTTGGCATCATCTAGTACAATATAAATATACATTTTACAAATTAACATATTAATAGTTGCTCCAGTTGGTTAATATATTTTGTCATTTGTGTGGTTGAGGGATTGAATCCCTCCAATTAAGAAGATTTTTCAAAAATTTTAAATTTTATGAAAAGACAAAATTATCCCTAAAAATAAAATTTTAATAATTTTAAAATATTAATGATTTTAGAAGACGAAAATGCCCCTATAAAATTGGATAGAAAATGAAGTCTGACAAAAATTTTGGACGGAAGGGCAGATGTGATATTTTATAATTCAAGTTTAGTTCAAAGCAAAATAAATACATTTACAAAAGCTCGATTTTTAAAAAGTTTAAAAGTTATTAAGATAATTTACCCTAAACTTTATAAGTTTTAATAATGTTATCTTAATTTAAAACCTACTTTGGAAAATGTAAGGCCTTAGTATCATACTTCTAAATTTCTTTCCATATAAAAACTCACGTTATCTTTGTTCATAAGGTTTTCTTTTGTAAGGCATTTAGAAAGACTAAGGCCCAGATCTTTGGGCCTTGAGATCTAGGCCCAAGAAAAATTAATTTATTAATATTTTTAATTCAACAATACAGTTTATATTCCTTTGTAGTCTAGTTGGTCAGGATACTCGCTCTCACCCACGGAATTTGTAATTTTCTTTTTCTTTTTTTTGCTTGATATATATATAATATTAATTATTAATTTATCATTGCCATAATTTTTTTTGTGCTTGATATATATTAATATATATATATATAAATTTTATCATTGTTATTAATTATAGATGAATAAATTTTCTTTTAAAAAATAAAAGATAATTTAAAAATATTTTTATATAGAACTCATGATTTTTTTTTTTGATATTATATTTGTTTTTTTTAATTAACTTATCACTTCCTTTCTTTTCTGAATTTGGTTTATTTTTTTTTATAATCTCATTTATTGTCATTTTTATTTTTGTTGTCGAAGTGTATCAAAATTATTATATAGAACAATAAACCTTATATAAGTTTCATTATCATTTTTAGAACAAGAAAAAAAATAAACAAGGGTCACAAATGAAAATAAAGTACAGAATACATATACACAAAGTAATTTTATTTGGTTTTAACATTTTGCAATGGAGTGCATGCAACACATTCTTAGATTCTTAACTACTTTTTTTCTTTTTTCATTTTTCTTTGGATTTAGGTATAGTCCTGTTTAACAATAAAGAATTGGATATTGAACTTTTTATAAGAAATTAGGTACATTAAAGAATAACCAAAACTTGAAACTAGAATTTTAACATTCCTTTTCATTGTTTATTTGGGGCAAAATCTAAAATGGTATTAAGATATAAGGGTTATTTTTTTAATAATCAGATATATTTATCGACTAATTTATCAGATCCAAAAATAAAATAAAAATGTATCGAGAAAGTAGATACCATCATTGACTAATCTATTAGGGAAATGTTGGTGATAAGTTGATCATCAACTTCTTACATAAAGAAAAAAAGTAAAACATATCTACGAGGAAGTAGAGAGAAATGCTTATGCAATCTTCTTTTGCTTTGCTCTCCTTCTTGTTGTTGCATCTGAAAAAAGATTAAACCATCAACTATTTATATATAATGTACTAAGAAGTTACCATAATAAATGTTATGAATTTTGATGTTAGTGTTTTTCCTTTAGCTTTATAAGCTATTATTGTTTCCTTTTTAGAAGAGAATTTATTTATCTGAATAATGACATAAAAATACCACGTGTAAATTACTATTGGCTGCCTATTTGGAGTGTCAAATGCTCTTTGTCACGAGAATAATAACTTTCTTGAGAGTGAGTTCCATAGCGGTTTCTGCTGAACGAAAAGGGATTATAGGCTTTTTGTCGTTATTCAGTTTTCCCTTTAGATAGACATTCCTTAGTAGATTATTCGTTTTGGGACCGATCAGTATTATTATCATTTGCAAGGTGAAATATGAGATATACCCCGCTCCCTATGTAGTCAATCTCTTATTCATAGGCTTATACATTTTGTTTTTAGTCGATGTATAAAACATTATCTCTTATTCATTCCTCGTAGTACTTTGAATATTTCTTGTTTGACTTGCCACGTGTCCTATTTGACATGTTGATTGACCACGTGTACTTATTTTCTTTCATTTTTAATGCATATTTGATCAATAAACTTAATTAAATCACTTTCATAAAGCTTAATAAAATATGAACCTTAAATATATAATTGACACATAACTCATATGATTTATTAAAATAAATCCAACAATATTCACATGTTAATTAGCTCGTAAGGTTCGGTCTCATTCTCATTATCTTTTCTTAATTTATAGAATATAAACTTTACCATGGAAGTGTTGAATTTGTTAAAACCTTGGTCTTACTCTATGCAATCCATTGTTGGGTTCATCATAATGTGTTTAAACACGTCACATTTCGTGGTGATTGCCAGGTGTTCATCTAGAATCTATAATCTTGAGCACAAAATTTTACTTTTATGGGTCATTTAGTTGAGCTAATTCGTTGCGTTTTTGTTGTTTTTGATAATTTTTCTCTTAAGTTTATTCTCCGAAATCATAATATACCGACTCATTTATTAGCCATTATTAGTTTTGACTTACGAATCTTTCAAAAATAATTTGTTCATTTCCCAAATGTTTTATGTGAGACTTTTAGAGAATAATTTAATATAATATTATTTTCCTTTAAAAAAATTGATAATTAATATACTTAAAACAAATAAAATATGTACAACAAAATAATTTGTTCATTTCCCAAATGTTTTATGTGGGACTTTTAGAGAATAATTTAATATAATATTATTTTCCTTTAAAAAATTTGATAATTAATATACTTAAAACAAATAAAATATGTACAACAAAAAGAGGAAAGAGTTGGTGTCCAATTTCGCCCAAAAGATCTTTGAAAATATATGTATTTCATAATAGCATATATAAATTTTCAAATAATATAATATATTATTGTTTATTTCCTTTAGAAACTGCACTTAATTAAATTAATTATCAACTCTTAACACGTATTTTTAAGATATATTAGTTATTTCATATTAAGTTTTTAAGTTCAATTTTATTTTAACTTTTTTTCTTCTTTAAGTTATTATATATTAGTTTTAAAAATTTATATAATTTTGAATTTATTAAAAATTTTCTATTCAAATATTTTTTATTATAATATTCGCTTATTCATAAATTTATCCATTAATTTAAAGTTTAATTTCTCGAATTGTTTTTTTATTAAAGGTATTACAATTTGTTTCGAGGGTTTTATTTAAAGTAATACTAATTTTTTCTTTTGTTTTTTTTCTTGTTCATTTAATTTTTTAAGTTGTAAATTCTTTTATACTTTTTACATATATTTTTAAATTTATTTTAATAAGAATAATAAGTGAATATACAGTAATTATTTAAAAGCAATTGAATAATTATGCATTATTATTTTAATAAAAAATAATATTTCTTTTTATAATTTTGAGACTTTTTATGTTTGTATCAAATTTATGATTTCTTAAAATTAGTGACACTATTATCAATAGTTACATTTTTTTTAATATAATTTTTCATTAGATAAACATCCAATAAATATATATAAAAACATGCCAATAAATAACTAAATAAAATTATTATTTATCATAAAATTTGTCTTTTTTTTAAACCAAAAATTTGTCAATATATATATATATTATATATAATTATATATATATATATAATATTTCAAAATTTCAAATGTTAGTTTTGAGGGAAAAAATTTTCAAATTAATAATTTAGTATTAGGACAAATCCATCTAACTGCATGTAGTGGGCCGAATTGATAGATAAGAGTGAGAAATTGCTATTACAAACAACGGTTACAGGGAGAACAACACTAAAGAAAAATTATTACGTAGTTAATTCTTCATTAACTGTTTGATATATTTTTTTTATCTATTCGATGTGGGATTTAGGCTAACAAGGAAATTTTAAAAGTATTTTTTCACATTTATTTATTTATAAATTTTGAGGTTTTTTCTCAATTATATTTAAAATTCACAATTTTTTTAATTATAAATAGCTTTAAAATTTATTAATTATTGAGAGAAGAATGAATTTGAAAAATTTAAATTAAATTAAATTATGAAAAAAAAACTAATTTGAATAATACAAAATTGTTAAGAAGCTAAATCAAAAATTATCTTAAGAATGTATTATATTTGATTTATATGTAACATATATATATAAAGTATTTTGAAGGATGGAAATAGGTAATGTGATTTTAAATGTTATGTTATCTTTGGTTCAATCTTATTTTATACTATTTTTACTAATAAAGTTTTATTACTAAAAAGAAAACAAAATTGTTTAATTATATTAAATTTTTAATTATAAAAAAAAGAAAGAATATCTTAGCAAATAAAAGGAAAAATAAATGTATTCACATACATACAAATTTAAGAATAATAGCTTGTAAAGCAAAAGGAAAAAGTTAACTTTAAAATTGGTAAATAATTGAAGCAAAATAAATAGCTGAATCCAACCATCACTATCTCAAATAATATTATTTTTCATTCCAAAAACATAACAAGAGAACCATTAAATCTTCTAATATATTAAACCACAATTAAAATATAAACAAATCACAAGAATATCTATCCATAACGAGACATGACTAACAAATGTTATTTGAAAACCTTCATTTTTTAAGGCTCATTTTTCTCACTATGCTCCTCTTTAGTTGGTTTTGGTTGTTGGACAATGTCGTTTGATGCAGCCTTCTATTGAACATTTTTGCATAATTCAATAGAGAATTTTTGTGACATTGCACTACCAACCTCCTATAATGATTTAACTTTTTAATCTTCCTCGTCATGAATTCTAAATCATTGCTCATATTCTCAATTATTTCAGAATTTTCTTTCTCAAAATTAATCAACTGTACAATGAAATCTTTAGCCTCTTCTAGCTTTTTCGAGGATGCATAATAAGTCTGCACATTACACTATTTCTTGACTTGCAACCTTAGCGTGGGAGTCAGCTAACAGAAGAATATCTTCCCAATCCTTTAGATATTTTTCCTGAACAAGGTATGGATATGGATAGCACTTTCTTCAACAAGGATTCCTGGACAAGGTTCATCATCGGACTATTCCCTAGAAATGTCCCTCTCCCCGGGACTCAGAGCTTTTCCTTTCCCTTTGTTATTCATGATGCCTTACAAAATATGGTAGAAAAAATAATAAACTTTATATACTGTAATAATACTATCTAAATTTAAGACATAATCAAATAAGAAAAAATTTGTTAAAATTTATTTAAAAATTAAAGTTTTTATTGAAAAAAACAACAAAATATTATTTTATTTTAAATATATGAATATTGAGGATAAAATATTATGCCCAAATTCCCAATTCAAATTTTTCTATCTAATGCGGCAAAGCTCATCAATAAACCATAACACTCTAAAGAATAACTAAAACTTCAAATTAAAATTTTAACATTTATTTTTCATTGTTTATTTGAGACAAAATCCCAAATAGTATCAAGATCTAAATTTTTATTATTATTATTACCAGATATCTTCATCAACAAATTTATTAGATTCAAAAAAAAAAAAAAAAAATATATATATACTTAAGAATGTGAATATCAAGTTTATGAAGAAAATGTTGTTTATCAAGTTCTTATATAAAGAAAGAAAAGTAAAACATACCTATGAGGAAATAGAGAGAAATGCTTATTCAATCTTCTTTTGCTTTGCTCTTCGTGTCTTGTTATTGCATATGAAAAAAATTAAATTTAAAAAGTCAAATATTTATTTATAATGTATTAAAGAAATGTGATATTCTTACCATAATAAATTTTACCAATTTTGAAGTTAGTATTTTCCTTTTGCTTTACAAGCTATTATTCCTGGATTTGAATGTATGTGAATACATTTATTTTTCCCTTTGTTTGCTAAGATATTCTTTCTTTTTTTAATAATTGAAAATTTGATATAATTAAATAAATTTTTTTTCCTTTTTTACTAAAAAAAATTAGGTACATTTATTTTTCCCTTTTTATTTTTACCAACAACCGTTGATTGTAATAGTAATTTTTCACTCTTACCTGTCAATCGGGTCCACTACATACTTAGATGGATTTGTCCCAATACTAATTTATTAATTTGAATTTTTTTTCCTGAAAAAAATATTGAAAATTTGAAATATTAAATATATATTGGATGTTTATATAATGAAAAATTAGGTTAAAAATAATGTTTTTATTTGGTAGTAACTTTATTTATAACTTTGAGAGGTTATAAGTTTGACATATGCTTCAAAATTTTAAAAAAGAAATATTATATTTTTATTAAAATAATATTTTAAAATATTAATACATAATTATTCAATTACTTTTTAATAATTAGTGTATATTTCACTTATTAAACTTATTAAAATAAATTACAAAATAGACGTAAACAATATAAAAGAAATTTAAAAAATTAAATGAACAAGAAAAAAAGCTAAAGAAAAAATTATTATTACTTTAAATAATAACCCTCTAAAAAATAATTGTAATACCTTTAATATAAAAAATTCGAGAAATTAAAATTTCAAAATAATGAATAAATTTATGAAAAATCAAATGATATATAATAAATATTATAATAAAAATTGAAAATAGCAAAATTTGAAATAAAATTCAAAATAGTCAATAAGGTGTTGCTCCAATGGTAAACACTTTCACTTATGACAAGGAGATCATGAGTGTAGAGACACGATAGACACAAATAATCGCATAGTTATTCTTAAAAAAAAGAAATAAAATTCAAAACTTAATAAATTTTAAAAACTAATATGAAATAACTAAAAAAAAAAAGGTTAAAAACAAGATTGAACTTAAAAACTTAATATGAAATAACTAATATATCCTAAAACAACATGTTACGAGTTGATAATTAAGTTTAATTAAGTGCAGATTTTAAAGAAAATAAATAATGAATGTCTTATTTATTTGGAAATATATATATATATATATATATATATATTAAGCAATACTTATTATTTCTCAAACTAATTATTTTTCACTCATAAATGAGATGTTTACCATCAAAGTAACGCCTTCTCAAGAGAAATTTATATATATATATATATGCTATTATAAAATACATATATTTTCCAACATCTTTTGGACAAAATTGGATACCAACTCTTTCCTCTTTTTCTTTTTTTTTTCTAGCAAATATTTTGTTAGTTTAAAGTCCATTATAGTATTTTTTTGAAAGAAAAAGAATATTATATTAATTATCCGCTAAAGGTGCTAATGAAACATCTAGAGGAAAATGAACAAACCATTCCTGAAAGATTGGTATGTCAAGACCAATAGCCAGTAATAAATAAAACAACAACATTATTACTTTGGGAAATAAACTTAAGAGAAACATTATCAAAAGCAATCAAAATGTAACGAATTAGCCAACTAAATGACTTGTAGAAAGTCTGAGATTGTAATTTCCGGAATAACGCCTTACAATCACCATGCCATTTGATGTGGTTAAACCCAATATGATGAGGCCAACGGATTGCATCGAGTGAGAATAAGACCAAACCTTACGCTCTAATTGAGAGGAGAAGATTTTATTTATTTATTTTAATAAATAATCTCGACTTAAGTATCAATTATGTATTTAAGGTTATCATATTTTATTAAATTCTATTAAAGTAATCTAATTACGTTTATTGGATTAATATGCATTAAGAATAAGTATGGTTCACATATGTAGATACCATATTCTTAGATTGTGATGGGTAAGCTAAGAATAGATAATTATATTATATATTGGTTATGATTCCCAAGATAATCTTGAGAGTTTCTATAATATATCTCGTAGTAGAACACAACTCTTAACTCCAATCGATCTTTTTGACGATTACTTTGTCAAGTTACAAAGAAAGCTTCTTCTAGAATTCTTAAAGAATTGTTGGAGATACAAGATGAAATAAGGTAGGCTTTCGCAATTCAATTTCTATTGTTTTTAATAATCTGACATATTGATTTTATGATTTTATAAGACTATGTTAAGGTATATATAGAATACATTTATATTTTATTCTATCAAAGAAACGATGTATGATCATTTCAACCTCATGTTGGCAAAAAACACAAAGACGATTCCCTTTGAATCTATGATAAAGAACCTCTTCCGTAACAAGCAAACTTCAAGCCACCCGCCAAAGGAAGTGGTGAACCTTTGGAGGAACCCTCCTAGCTAGCCAATATCTTGACTTAATAGAATAAACCCCATTCGCAGTAAATCTTCAAACAAAAGTATCCTTCGAAAGCAAAGGACAAATCTGCATAATAGCTTTGATAGTCTCTTCATCAAACCATTGTTGGAGAAAAGACAGATTCCACCAGAAATTTCTGAAGTCATTCAAATCAGAAATACAATATAATTTTGAAACATTCTCCTAATTTAGTAAAGGCTTTTGGAACGGACAATCAAGAATCCATGAGTCGTGCCATATGGATATGGATTTGCCGTCTACCACATGAAACCATAAACCCTTTTTTAGAAATGGATGACCCTCCATTATACAACACCAAATGTAACTGCTACTCCGAGTCATACGAGCTTGAAGAAAAGAAGTCTCCATAGTATTTTGAGAGTAAAATAGCAACAACAATAGAGTGAAGAAATTGAAACAATCACCAAACTTGTTCCATATTACTATCTCTAATGATCCATATAAATATTGTCTATATTTTAAAAGAAAAAAATTTAACAAACAAAACAAAAAATTACAATTAGTATCTTTGACTAATGCCATATTTCTTACATTTATTTGTCCTAAAAAAGATTTTTTATCCTAATATCTCCTTCTAGTTAATCTTACACTTGTTTGTAGAATTCTTATAAATCAACTATTTGTAATTTACAAATATTCAATTTTTCAAACATTATATTTAAAATTTAAAATTTATTTGACATCATAATCTATAATAAATAAGTTAGATTACGATTTTTTAAAACAAGGAAAGTAGAATCTTTATTACCAACATTCTTAATAATGTTGTTTAAGATATGATGTAATAAACTAAATTATTTATATTTTGAATTTTTTTTATAAAAAATCATTTCTATATTTTTTAAAAGTTGAGATATTTGAACTAAAATTATTATGTTTAAATTTGAAAAAAGTAAAAAAAAAAAGAAAAATCTTTCACCATTGTATTTTCACAATTTTATATCTAAACAATCCACTAATTCTAACCGAAAAATAATTTCTAATGAAATTAAAAAGTAATTTTTACTTTTTATTTCATTATTGTGTCAAATTTGTGAAGTGTATGTATCAAATTTACTCAATTAAATCCATTAGGTGTGAAGTGTATGCATCAAAATCCTTCGCTAATATAAGATTTAATGAGGAGTGAAAATTGACTTTAGTTTAATTTAATAATAGCAATTAAAATCAAAACTCATTCTCATGCTTGAAACTACTTACTTACATATATATATATATAATATATATATATATATATATATAAATCTCTCTCTCTCTCTCTCTCTATATATATATATATATGGAAATATTAACTTCAAAGTTGGTAATGTTTATATATATATATATATATATATATATATATATATATATATATATATATATATATTAAATCTTTTGTCCAAAAAAATTTAAATCTTGCAAGTCAAATTGTAAATAATATTTGAGGAGGACATATTATTAGTTTATTCTCAAGGTTGGATAATGGGTCTGAACGATACAATATTTATCGAATTGTAGCATTATTGTGGGACTCAGCTAACTCAATAATGTATGAATATAGATAGCACTTTCTTGAAGAATGCTACTCATCATTTTGGTTGATATTTTTCATCAAACGCTTGCGAATAGGAAGGCTTTTGAAATCAAAAATAATTAAACACTTTGCTCTTGTATTAATAAAAATTATATACTGTAATTTTTATATATATTTTATTTACAATATAATATTTTTATTATATATATTATTAGTGTATATTCTAATACATAGTTTATCATCTAACATTCTCTTGTATATATTGTATTTATTTGTAATTATATTAAGAAATATTATTTAAAATTATTTAAATCTTTTGTTTAAAAAAAAAGTTAAAATCTTGCAAGTCAAATTGTAAATAATATCTGAGTCTAACATGTCTTTTTGAAATTTACCTAAAATAATTAATATTTTAAAAAAATATATTAATAATGAAAAGGAAAAAAAATCAATTATCTCATTTATTTGAAAGTTTATATAAACCCTATAACCAACTAAAACCAACGAAAATGGAAAAAAAAAATTCCATTTTTATATTTCATACGGCCAAAATTAAGCTTTTGTATTTTATTTTAATTTTAAAAAATAATTAAAAATTTTATTTATCTATTTTCTTCTTTAAAAATAAATCTATGAAAAAACATACCAAAATCTTTAGGTCTTCAAATCTTTAATAACAATTGGACCTTTGATTCACATATCATCAAACATTTTAATAATGTGTATTCAACACAACATTCCTTCTCAAAACTAGAACCTAAACTTTATTCCCATTCCTCATAACACTCACTATTTCTCAAAAAGAAATACAGCATGCTTTATTCTAGT
This sequence comes from Asclepias syriaca, assembly GCA_027405835.1. Classification (NCBI taxonomy): domain Eukaryota; kingdom Viridiplantae; phylum Streptophyta; class Magnoliopsida; order Gentianales; family Apocynaceae; genus Asclepias; species Asclepias syriaca. The sequence goes on from JAPHNG010000648.1 coordinate 163,956, forward strand.
TTAAACTTAAAAAAAGTCCTAAGTCTGCTGGACTGCATCCTTTTTTTCTTCAAACTAACCTGGAATCAAACACAACATCAAGTTAGTACAATGATCTTGAATTTCTTTACCAATGTTAAAAATGTCTGATCATTTAAATAACACTTACATTTCCTTAATTCCTAAAAGTGACAATCATAATTCTATAAATGATTTCCGACTTATTAGTTTATGTAACACTAGCTATAAGATTATTATTAAATAATTCTAGCTTCTAGACTAAGAACAATTATTAGTTTATGTAACACTAGCTATAAGACATTTGCGACGGATTTTCAACAAATATGACTGGCGCTAAAAACATTGCTACTAATAGCGACGACGTTAAGATTCAGTTTCCATTTGTGATAGATTTGTAACTATGTACACCCGACTATTCGCAACTATGTACGCCCGTCACTTATGACTGAGAAGTCATGAATTCAAGACATGATAGAGACGAAAATCGTCGCATAGGTATTTTAAATATATATATATATCATATTGTAATAGGAATGTTATATTATTAATGAATTTATTGTAATATCCATAACAAAACATAAGCAAAAAATGTTATGCAGTAAGATTAGAATTCAATCCTAATTGGAGCATTGATATTCCCAATTTGATTAAAATATGAATTAGTACAAATATTTTGTCAAATAAAAAAATAAATAAAGGAAAAAACAAATTTCCTTTTTTTTCCCCAAAATATTTGTAGTGTATATAGAAAAAAAAAGGAAAAGAAAACTTTAATGTAAGTATCCTATATTCACTTCCTTAACCTTAATTTCTGATTTGTTTCCTTTTTTCAAAAATGGTATATTCTCCTTTGACTCTTGATTTCTAACTAACTAGTTAATTTACTTGAGTACCTATTACAAATATAATTCTATAAAAATAAAAATATATATTGGTAAATCTTGTACTATATTCATCAATATATAATAAGTTAATTAAAAAAATTAATCAAGTAACACTCAAAAATTATATTTATATAATATATATATATATATGTTTTCTAAATTAGAATTATTGTAAAAATCAAAGGAGAAAATATTGTCAACAAAAAAAAAAAAAGGAAGAGAGAGATACATTGAATGTTTCACCAATACGGTTAGCAACTATGTTTTATATATATAATTGAAATTACCTTTAAAAAAATATATATTATTGGAAAAAGGAAATAAAACAAAAAAAAATTTACAATTAATAAATTAAGGGTAGAACAACAGAAAAGTTGACAATGATAATATTCGCAAATATGGAGAGAGAAAAGATGGCAACAACTGTTTCACATATTTTCAACGTGGAAATTTTAGAAATGTTATGCTACAAAATTAATTACCAAATAAAATAAAATATCAAAAAATATAAAAGGTAAAAGCACAAAATTTCAAATTAGATAAGTGATGTTTACTTTTCTAAGAAATAAGTGATGTTTACTTTTCAAATAGCATCACTTCAGTTGGTTTTGGTTGCTAGACACATTCGTCTAATACAGCCTTTTGTTCAATCTTTCTGGCATAATACAATAGAGAATTTTTATGACATTGCATTGCCTCTCTGCTACAATCTTTTAACTTTTCAATTTTCCTCTTCACAGATTTTAAATAGTTACTCATACTCTCAATTATTTCATAATTTTCTTTCTCAAAGTTAATCAACTTTGCAATGGGATCTTTAGCTTGCTCTTCTAGTTTCTTCTCAAGGTTGATTAATGGGTCTGGACGATACAATATTTCTCGAATTGTAGCCTTATTGTGGGACTCAGCTAACTCAATATTCTCTTTCCAATCCTTTAGATATTTTTTCATAACAATGTATGGATATGGATAACACTTTCTTGAAGAATTTTGTTCATCATTTTGGTTGATATTTCTCATCAAGGGTTTGCGAATCGGAAGGCTTCTGAAATCAAATACCGAAGGATCGCCATCATCCATGACCTTCGGGATCTGGTGGTATCATTCATTTCTTGGGGTACTTTTCCTTTCTTTTTGTTGTTCATAATTTCTTACAAAATATGGGAAAGAAAAATAAACTTTAGGGTAAATTATCCTACTAACACTTGAACTTTTCAAAAATTTAGCTTTTGCACTTGTATTTATTTTTGATTTGAACTGACATTTGAATTATAAAATATCATCTCCTTTGCCCTTCCGTCTAAAATTTCCGTCAATCTTCATTTTCCATCAAATTCTTAGGGGAATTTTTGTCTTTTTACAATTATGAACATTTTTTAATTATTAGAGTTTTATTTTCAAGGATAATTTTGTCATTTCACTTTATGTGCATTTTCGTCTTTTTACAATTATGAGCATTTTTTAATTATTAAGGTTTTATTTTCAAGGGTAATTTTGTCATTTTACTTTATTATTAAAATTTTGAAAAATATTTTTTTGGTAATCTCAGAGATTTAATCCTACAACCACATGCCTAAATAAACTATATCTATCCAGTGAGACAACTATAAATATATAAAACTATTTGAAACTTATATTTTATATTATAATTACGAAAATAATAAATATACATGTTATATTGCCATTATATTTTATATTTTAAATATAAATTATAGGGTAAATTATCCTACTAACACTTGAACTTTTCAAAAATCCAACTTTTGCACTTGTATTTATTTTTGCTTTAAACTGACACTTGAACTATAAAATATCACCTCCTTTGCCCTTCCGTCCAAAATTTCCGTCAGACTTCATTTTCCATCCAATTTTTAGGGGCATTTTCGTCTTTTTACAATTATGAGTATTTTTAATTATTAAATTTTATTTTTAAGTGTAATTAAAAATATCCCCAGCCCAACTTAGATTCCATCATCTCATTTCAACTTCTCATTCTCTCGATACTTTACTTTTCCCGTCATCTCTCTCTTTCTCTCTCTAATTAGGGCTCTCTCTCTTTTTTTCTTCAAATTCTAAACCTAAAACTAAAATTACAACGGTATATTCAAAACTTGCAGATCGGAATTCAGATCCGGATTGCGATTTAGGACCAAACTTTTTTTTACTAATTATTTTCAATTATCTCATCGGATCTACGAGGAAAATTAGTAATTCAAAACTCTCTTCTGGTTTTTCTATAAAAAATTATTGATAAGGGAATCAAATTTTTCTGTTCTCCTCCTGTAATTCTTGGTTCCTCTTCAAAGATAACAGCGAATTGAATTTTGTTTTAAGTCTTTTTTTTCCCCGAAATTTTTTGATTTAATCGTAAATATTGGGTCGCTGGCCGCGATTCGAGGTCAATAGCCAATTTCTGTTGAAGGAACCCTAGTTTTATATCAAATGGAAAAATGTATACAGCAAGAACAACTGCCTCCCAAAGAAAAAGTTCAGGACGTCGAAGAAGGGGAAATTTCTGATTCTGCTTCTTCTATTGAAGAAATCACTGAGGGCGACTTCAGGAAGCAGGACCATTCCAACTCCGCTGCAGCTACTACTACTACTCTTCCTGATGCTTCCGATTCTTCTTCGTCTGATCCTCATCCTCCAAGGTCTACAAATGCCAATTCTGAAAACACTATAAATAACCATAATTGTAAAATCTTAATAATTAAAAAATACTCATAATTGTAAAAAGACGAAAATGCCCCTGAGAATTGGATGGAAAATGAAATCTGACGGAAATTTTGGACGGAAGGGCAAAGGAGGTGATATTTTATAGTTCAAGTGTCAGTTTAAAGCAAAAATAAATACAGGTGCAAAAGCTGGATTTTTGAAAAGTTCAAGTGTTAGTAGGATAATTTACCCTAAATTATATTAAATATAAACATTCTCAAAAAAATATTATCAAATGACACAATTCAAAGCACAAGTTTTTATTATTGTCACGTTTCTCAAAGCTTGCATTGAAGTTCTTCTTTAACTCTTTTGTTTCGAATTTGTCGCAGAACATGAATTCGAGGTGTTTTTTTTATAGAATGTCATTGTTGACACTAATAATATAATAATGTCATTGTAAAAAAACTCAAAATCTGTATTCTGCAATAAATTTAAAGTTTAAAAAAATAAATTTAAGGATTGAGGAAGAGAATGACTACGAAAACATATGGTTTAAATTGTGTTGTTTGGATAATATTTTTTCAAAATCTTTATATTTAATATAATTTTCAAATAATATAAATTTTTGTATTGTATCCAAATAGTAAATGCTTATTTATTGTTTATACGATTGTTGTTCAAATTTAGGGGTTCAGAAATATAATTGTGTTAAATTTATTTTGGCATCATCTAGTATGCAATATAAAATATACATTTTATACAAATTAACATATTAATAGTTGCTCCAGTTGGTTAATATAATTTTGTCATTTGTGTGGTTGAGGGATTGAATCCCTCCAATTTAAGAAGATTTTTCAAAAATTTTAAAATTTTATGAAAAGACAAAATTATCCCTAAAAATAAAATTTTAATAATTTTAAAATATTAATGATTTTAGAAGACGAAAATGCCCCTATAAAAATTGGATAGAAAATGAAGTCTGACAAAAATTTTGGACGGAAGGGCAGATGTGATATTTTATAATTAAGTGTTAGTTCAAAGCAAAAATAAATACATTTACAAAAGCTCGATTTTTAAAAAGTTTAAAAGTTATTAAGATAATTTACCCTAAACTTTATAAGTTTTAATAATAATGTTATCTTAATTTAAAACCTAACTTTGGAAAAATGTAAGGCCTTTAGTATCATACTTCTAAATTTCTTTCCATATAAAAACTCACGTTATCTTTGTTCATAAGGTTTTCTTTTGTAAGGCATTTAGAAAGACTAAGGCCCAGATCTTTGGGCCTTGAGATTCTAGGCCCAAGAAAAATTAATTTATTAATATTTTTAATTCAACAATACAGTTTATATTCCTTTGTAGTCTAGTTGGTCAGGATACTCGCTCTCACCCACGGAATTTGTAATTTTCTTTTTCTTTTTTTTGCTTGATATATATATATAATATTAATTATTAATTTATCATTGCCATAATTTTTTTGTGCTTGATATATATATATATATATATATATATATAAATTTATCATTGTTATTAATTAAATAGATGAATATTAATTTTCTTTTAAAAAAATAAAAGATAATTTAAAAATATTTTTATATAGAACTCATGATTTTTTTGTTTGATATATATATATTGTTTTTTTTAATTAAAAAAATTATACAATTAAACACTTTCCTTTTATACTAATGAAAATTTGGTTTATATTTTAATTATAATCTAACATTCATTGTATATATCAATTTTATATTTTTTGTATGAAGTGTATCAAAATTATTATATAGAACAATAAACCTTATATATAAGTTATCAATTATTCATTTTTAGAACAAGAAAAATAAAATAAACAAAGGGTCACAAAATGATAAATAAAGTACAGAATACATTATACAAAATTGTATTTTATTTTTTATTTGGTTTTATACATTTTGCAATGGAGTGCATGCAACACATTACTTAGATTCTTAACTACTTTTTTTCTTTTTTCTTTTTTTCTTTTTTTGGATTTATAGGTATTGATCCTGTTTTTTAACAAATAAAAGAATTGGATATTGAACTTTTTATAAGAAATTAGGTACATTAAAGAATAACCAAAACTTGAAACTAGAATTTTAACATTCCTTTTCATGTTTATTTGGGGCAAAATCTAAAATGGTATTAAGATATAAGGGTTATTTTTTTAATAATCAGATATATTTATCGACTAATTTATCAGATCCAAAAATAAAATAAAAATGTATCGAGAAAGTAGATACCATCATTGACTAATCTATTAGGGAAATGTTGGTGATAAGTTGATCATCAACTTCTTACATAAAGAAAGAAAAGTAAAACATATCTACGAGGAAGTAGAGAGAAATGCTTATGCAATCTTCTTTTGCTTTGCTCTCCTTCTTGTTGTTGCATCTGAAAAAAGATTAAACCATCAACTATTTATATATAATGTACTAAGAAGTTACCATAATAAATGTTATGAATTTTGATGTTAGTGTTTTTCCTTTAGCTTTATAAGCTATTATTGTTTCCTTTTTAGAAGAGAATTTATTTATCTGAATAATGACATAAAAATACCACGTGTAAATTACTATTGGCTGCCATATTTGGAGTGTCAAATGCTCTTTGTCACGAGAATAATAACTTTCTTGAGAGTGAGTTCCATAGCGGTTTCCTGCTGAACGAAAAGGGATTATAGGCTTTTTGTCGTTATTCAGTTTTCCCTTTAGATAGACATTCCTTAGTAGATTATTCGTTTTGGGACCGATCAGTATTATTATCATTTGCAAGGTGAAATATGAGATATACCCCGCTCCCTATGTAGTCAATCTCTTATTCATAGGCTTATACATTTTGTTTTTAGTCGATGTATAAAACATTATCTCTTATTCATTCCTCGTAGTACTTTGAATATTTCTTGTTTGACTTGCCACGTGTCCTATTTGACATGTTGATTGACCACGTGTACTTATTTTCTTTCATTTTTAATGCATATTTGACCAATAAACTTAATTAAATCACTTTCATAAAGCTTAATAAAATATGATAACCTTAAATATATAATTGACACATAAGCTCATATGATTTATTAAAATAAATCCAACAATATTCACATGTTAATTAGCTCGTAAGGTTCGGTCTCATTCTCATTATCTTTTCTTAATTTATAGAATATAAACTTTACCATGGAAGTGTTGAATTTGTTAAAACCTTGGTCTTACTCTATGCAATCCATTGTTGGGTTCATCATAATGTGTTTAAACACGTCACATTTCGTGGTGATTGCCAGGTGTTCATCTAGAATCTATAATCTTGAGCACAAAATTTTACTTTTATGGGTCATTTAGTTGAGCTAATTCGTTGCGTTTTTGTTGTTTTTGATAATTTTTCTCTTAAGTTTATTCTCCGAAATCATAATATACCGACTCATTTATTAGCCATTATTAGTTTTGACTTACGAATCTTTCAAAAATAATTTGTTCATTTCCCAAATGTTTTATGTGAGACTTTTAGAGAATAATTTAATATAATATTATTTTCCTTTAAAAAAATTGATAATTAATATACTTAAAACAAATAAAATATGTACAACAAAATAATTTGTTCATTTCCCAAATGTTTTATGTGGGACTTTTAGAGAATAATTTAATATAATATTATTTTCCTTTAAAAAATTTGATAATTAATATACTTAAAACAAATAAAATATGTACAACAAAAAGAGGAAAGAGTTGGTGTCCAATTTCGCCCAAAAGATCTTTGAAAATATATGTATTTCATAATAGCATATATAAATTTTCAAATAAATAATATATTTATTGTTTATTTCCTTTAGAAACTGCACTTAATTAAATTAATTTATCAACTCTTAACACGTATTTTTAAGATATATTAGTTATTTCATATTAAGTTTTTAAGTTCAATTTTATTTTAACTTTTTTTTCTTCTTTAAGTTATTATATATTAGTTTTAAAAATTTATATAATTTTGAATTTTATTAAAAATTTTCTATTCAAATATTTTTTATTATAATATTCGCTTATTCATAAATTTATCCATTAATTTTAAAGTTTAATTTCTCGAATTGTTTTTTTATTAAAGGTATTACAATTTGTTTCGAGGGTTTTATTTAAAGTAATACTAATTTTTTCTTTTGTTTTTTTTCTTGTTCATTTAATTTTTTAAGTTGTAAATTCTTTTATACTTTTTACATATATTTTTAAATTTATTTTAATAAGAATAATAAGTGAAATATACAGTAATTATTTAAAAGCAATTGAATAATTATGCATTATTATTTTAATAAAAAATATAATATTTCTTTTTATAAATTTTGAGACTTTTTATGTTTGTATCAAATTTATGATTTCTTAAAATTAGAAGTGACACTATTATCAAATAGTTACATTTTTTTTAATATAATTTTTCATTAGATAAACATCCAATAAATATATATAAAAACATGCCAATAAATAACTAAATAAAATTATTATTTATCATAAAATTTGTCTTTTTTTTAAACCAAAAATTTGTCAATATATATATATATATATATATATATATATATATATATATATATATAATATTTCAAAATTTCAAATGTTAGTTTTTGAGGGAAAAAATTTTCAAATTAATAATTTAGTATTAGGACAAATCCATCTAACTGCATGTAGTGGGCCGAATTGATAGATAAGAGTGAGAAATTGCTATTACAAACAACGGTTACAGGGAGAACAACACTAAAGAAAAATTATTACGTAGTTAATTCTTCATTAACTGTTTGATATATTTTTTTTATCTATTCGATGTGGGATTTAGGCTAACAAGGAAATTTTAAAAGTATTTTTTCACATTTATTTATTTATAAATTTTGAGGTTTTTTCTCAATTATATTTAAAATTCACAATTTTTTTAATTATAAATAGCTTTAAAATTTATTAATTATTGAGAGAAGAATGAATTTGAAAAATTTAAATTAAATTAAATTATGAAAAAAAAACTAATTTGAATAATACAAAATTGTTAAGAAGCTAAATCAAAAATTATCTTAAGAATGTATTATATTTGATTTATATGTAACATATATATATAAAGTATTTTGAAGGATGGAAATAGGTAATGTGATTTTAAATGTTATGTTATCTTTGGTTCAATCTTATTTTATACTATTTTTACTAATAAAGTTTTATTACTAAAAAGAAAACAAAATTGTTTAATTATATTAAATTTTTAATTATAAAAAAAAGAAAGAATATCTTAGCAAATAAAAGGAAAAATAAATGTATTCACATACATACAAATTTAAGAATAATAGCTTGTAAAGCAAAAGGAAAAGTTAACTTTAAAATTGGTAAATAATTGAAGCAAAATAAATAGCTGAATCCAACCATCACTATCTCAAATAATATTATTTTTCATTCCAAAAACATAACAAGAGAACCATTAAATCTTCTAATATATTAAACCACAATTAAAATATAAACAAATCACAAGAATATCTATCCATAACGAGACATGACTAACAAATGTTATTTGAAAACCTTCATTTTTTAAGGCTCATTTTTCTCACTATGCTCCTCTTTAGTTGGTTTTGGTTGTTGGACAATGTCGTTTGATGCAGCCTTCTATTGAACATTTTTTGCATAATTCAATAGAGAATTTTTGTGACATTGCACTACCAACCTCCTATAATGATTTAACTTTTTAATCTTCCTCGTCATGAATTCTAAATCATTGCTCATATTCTCAATTATTTCAGAATTTTCTTTCTCAAAGTTAATCAACTGTACAATGAAATCTTTAGCCTCTTCTAGCTTTTTCTCGAGGATGCATAATAAGTCTGCACATTACACTATTTCTTGACTTGCAACCTTAGCGTGGGAGTCAGCTAACAGAAGAATATCTTCCCAATCCTTTAGATATTTTTCCTGAACAAGGTATGGATATGGATAGCACTTTCTTCAACAAGGATTCCTGGACAAGGTTCATCATCGGACTATTCCCTAGAAATGTCCCTCTCCCCGGGACTCAGAGCTTTTCCTTTCCCTTTGTTATTCATGATGCCTTACAAAATATGGTAGAAAAAATAATAAACTTTATATACTGTAATAATACTATCTAAATTTAAGACATAATCAAATAAGAAAAAATTTGTTAAAATTTATTTAAAAATTAAAGTTTTTATTGAAAAAAACAACAAAATATTATTTTATTTTAAATATATGAATATTGAGGATAAAATATTATGCCCAAATTCCCAATTCAAATTTTTCTATCTAATGCGGCAAAGCTCATCAATAAACCATAACACTCTAAAGAATAACTAAAACTTCAAATTAAAATTTTAACATTTATTTTTCATTGTTTATTTGAGACAAAATCCCAAATAGTATCAAGATCTAAATTTTTATTATTATTATTACCAGATATCTTCATCAACAAATTTATTAGATTCAAAAAAGAAAAAAAAGAAAAATATATATATATACTTAAGAATGTGAATATCAAGTTTATGAAGAAAATGTTGTTTATCAAGTTCTTATATAAAGAAAGAAAAGTAAAACATACCTATGAGGAAATAGAGAGAAATGCTTATTCAATCTTCTTTTGCTTTGCTCTTCGTGTCTTGTTATTGCATATGAAAAAAATTAAATTTAAAAAGTCAAATATTTTTATAATGTATTAAAGAAATGTGATATTCTTATCATAATAAATTTTACCAATTTTGAAGTTAGTATTTTCCTTTTGCTTTACAAGCTATTATTCCTGGATTTGAATGTATGTGAATACATTTATTTTTCCCTTTGTTTGCTAAGATATTCTTTCTTTTTTTAATAATTGAAAATTTGATATAATTAAATAATTTTGTTTCCTTTTTTACTAATAAAAATTAGGTACATTTATTTTTCCCTTTTTATTTTTACCAACAACCGTTGATTGTAATAGTAATTTTTCATTCTTACCTGTCAATCGGGGGTCCACTACATACTTAGATGGATTTGTCCCAATACTAATTTATTAATTTGAATTTTTTTTCCTGAAAACAATATTGAAAATTTGAAATATTAAATATATATTGGATGTTTATATAATGAAAAATTAGGTTAAAAATATGTTTATATTTGGTAGTAACTTTATTTATAACTTTGAGAGGTTATAAGTTTGACACATGCTTCAAAATTTTTAAAAAGAAATATTATATTTTTATTAAAATAATATTTTAAAATATTAATACATAATTATTCAATTACTTTTTAATAATTAGTGTATATTTCACTTATTAAACTTATTAAAATAAATTACAAAATAGACGTAAACAATATAAAAGAAATTTAAAAAATTAAATGAACAAGAAAAAAAGCTAAAGAAAAAATTATTATTACTTTAAATAATAACCCTCTAAAAAATAATTGTAATACCTTTAATAAAAAATTCGAGAAATTAAAATTTCAAAATAATGAATAAATTTATGAAAAATCAAATGATATATAATAAATATTATAATAAAAATTGAAAATAGCAAAATTTGAAATAAAATTCAAAATAGTCAATAAGGCGTTGCTCCAATGGTAACACTTTCACTTATGACAAGGAGATCATGAGTGTAGAGACACGATAGACACAAATAATCGCATAGTTATTCTTAAAAAAAGAAATAAAATTCAAAACTTAATAAATTTTAAAAACTAATATGAAATAACTAAAAAAAAAAAAGGTTAAAACAAGATTGAACTTAAAAACTTAATATGAAATAACTATATATCCTAAAACAACATGTTACGAGTTGATAATTAAGTTTAATTAAGTGCAGATTTTAAAGAAAATAAATAATGAATGTCTTATTTATTTGGAAATATATATATATATATATATATATATTAAGCAATACTTATTATTTCTCAAACTAATTATTTTTCACTCATAAATGAGATGTTTACCATCAAAGTAACGCCTTCTCAATAGAAAATTTATATATATATATATATATGCTATTATAAAATACATATATTTTCCAACATCTTTTGGACAAAATTGGATACCAACTCTTTCCTCTTTTTTTTTTTTTTCTAGCAAATATTTTGTTAGTTTAAAGTCCATTATAGTATTTTTTTGAAAGAAAAGAATATTATATTAATTATCCGCTAAAGGTGCTAATGAAACATCTAGAGGAAAATGAACAAACCATTCCTGAAAGATTGGTATGTCAAGACCAATAGCCAGTAATAAATAAAACAACAACATTATTACTTTGGGAAATAAACTTAAGAGAAAAATTATCAAAAGCAATCAAAATGTAACGAATTAGCCAACTAAATGACTTGTAGAAAGTCTGAGATTGTAATTTCCGGAATAACGCCTTACAATCACCATGCCATTTGATGTGGTTAAACCCAATATGATGAGGCCAACGGATTGCATCGAGTGAGAATAAGACCAAACCTTACGCTCTAATTGAGAGGAGAAGATTTTATTTATTTATTTTAATAAATAATCTCGACTTAAGTATCAATTATGTATTTAAGGTTATCATATTTTATTAAATTCTATTAAAAGTAATCTAATTACGTTTATTGGATTAATATGCATTAAGAATAAGTATGGTTCACATATGTAGATACCATATTCTTAGATTGTGATGGGTAAGCTAAGAATAATTATTATATTATATTGGTTATGATTCCCAAGATAATCTTGAGAGTTTCTATAATATATCTCGTAGTAGAACACAACTCTTAACTCCAATCGATCTTTTTGACGATTACTTTGTCAAGTTACAAAGAAAGCTTCTTCTAGAATTCTTAAAGAATTGTTGGAGATACAAGATGAAATAAGGTAGGCTTTCGCAATTCAATTTCTATTGTTTTTAATAATCTGACATATTGATTTTATGATTTTATAAGACTATGTTAAGGTATATATAGAATACATTTATATTTTATTCTATCAAAGAAACGATGTATGATCATTTCAACCTCATGTTGGCAAAAGACACAAAGACGATTCCCTTTGAATCTATGATAAAGAACCTCTTCCGTAGCAAGCAAACTTCAAGCCACCCGCCAAAGGAAGTGGTGAACCTTTGGAGGAACCCTCCTAGCTAGCCAATATCTTGACTTAATAGAATAAACCCCATTCGCAGTAAATCTTCAAACAAAAGTATCCTTCGAAAGCAAAGGACAAATCTGCATAATAGCTTTGATAGTCTCTTCATCAAACCATTGTTGGAGAAAAGACAGATTCCACCAGAAATTTCTGAAGTCATTCAAATCAGAAATACAATATAATTTTGAAACATTCTCCTAATTTAGTAAAGGCTTTTGGAACGGACAATCAAGAATCCATGAGTCGTGCCATATGGATATGGATTTGCCGTCTACCACATGAAACCATAAACCCTTTTTTAGAAATGGATGACCCTCCATTATACAACACCAAATGTAACTGCTACTCCGAGTCATACGAGCTTGAAGAAAAGAAGTCTCCATAGTATTTTGAGAGTAAAATAGCAACAACAATAGAGTGAAGAAATTGAAACAATCACCAAACTTGTTCCATATTACTATCTCTAATGATCCATATAAATATTGTCTATATTTTAAAAGAAAAAAAATTTAACAAACAAAACAAAAAATTACAATTAGTATCTTTGACTAATGCCATATTTTCTTACATTTATTTGTCCTAAAAAAGATTTTTTATCCTAATATCTCCTTCTAGTTAATCTTACACTTGTTTGTAGAATTCTTATAAATCAACTATTTGTAATTTACAAATATTCAATTTTTCAAACATTATATTTAAAATTTAAAATTTATTTGACATCATAATCTATAATAAATAAGTTAGATTACGATTTTTTAAAACAAGGAAAGTAGAATCTTTATTACCAACATTCTTAAATAATGTTGTTTAAGATATGATGTAATAAACTAAATTATTTATATTTTGAATTTTTTTTATAAAAAATCATTTCTATATTTTTTAAAAGTTGAGATATTTGAACTAAAATTATTATGTTTAAATTTGAAAAAAGTAAAAAAAAAAAAGAAAAATCTTTCACCATTGTATTTTCACAATTTTATATCTAAACAATCCACTAATTCTAACCGAAAAATAATTTCTAATGAAATTAAAAAGTAATTTTTACTTTTTATTTCATTATTGTGTCAAATTTGTGAAGTGTATGTATCAAATTTACTCAATTAAATCCATTAGGTGTGAAGTGTATGCATCAAAATCCTTCGCTAATATAAGATTTAATGAGGAGTGAAAATTGACTTTAGTTTAATTTAATAATAGCAATTAAAATCAAAACTCATTCTCATGCTTGAAACTACTTACTTACATATATATATATATATATATATATATATAATTATATATATATATATATAAAATCTCTCTCTCTCTCTCTATATATATATATATATATGGAAATAACTTCAAAGTTGGTAATGTTATATATATATATATATATATTAAATCTTTTGTCCAAAAAAATTTAAATCTTGCAAGTCAAATTGTAAATAATATTTGAGGAGGACATATATTTTTTTTATATTTGTTTAACATATCATGTTTATAATTTGAGATTCATCTAAAATAGTTAATATTTTTTAAAAAAATATTATTGAAAAATAATAATAATAAGAATTAGAAGGAAAAATATCAACTATTCAATGTATATACCCTAAAACCAATGGAAATGGTCAAAAAATCCATCTTTACATTTAAGGTCTGCGGAAGTTACATTGTTTAGCTCTCTCTTTACCTCTTTTGCTCCACACGTTGATGATTCGATTCTTTGGTCGTTTAGATGGATTAACTATTTTGCGATCATGTAACAAAGCATGATGTCCAATCTCGTTCTATTGCAGCAAGACCACGAGTAAGTAAATATTTAATTCGACTTAAACTATTTAATCACGTGGTTAAGATATGTTCTTCAACTGCTCCTCACGTATTTGGAGACTAGCCTCAACAACATTGGTCTACAAGCAAATTTGAGAAAGAAGTAGAAATTTAAAAAATTAGTAATTAATAGTTAATATAAATATATTAACTAGAAGTAGAAATTACGAATATGACAACACTGGAACTGGTAATGGAATAGATCTCATCGACATGCCCTCTATAAATCAGATTGCTTACTAAAATGCCAGTAATTCTAATATTCCTAGAGCCGTAATCCTCGACTACATCACTTTCATCAACCGTGTTGGTATTTCATAAACAACATGAATGTATCAATTTTCCTAATGATAAAGATGAGCCAGGTGATGTATCATCCAATCAATAGACATACTACAGGTAATTAGCATTTGTGTAGTCAAGAGAGTTTACCAGAAATATGTTTCGAAATTGATTAATAAAGTCCAAATTGCCTAGCAACTAGATTAGGAATGTGGAGCTCTACAATCTCCCAACATATTAACGGTACACCAACACTCCATATGTTTCTACCAACTAAATATCTCTCTGGAAGATATTCATAATCTCGTTGTATGATATCCATGAAAACTACAATATATATGTATATATATTCAATTGTATTGTCATAAATATTAAATTTTATATTAAATTGAAAAAGAATATCACCCGATTGGGGGACATTGCCTCATGTTGATCTTGATAAGTGATAAGAACATGGGTCGATAGTTTGGTGAGATCAAATTTCACTTGCCACCTTTGCTCCGTGTGGTGCTAACTCTAGTAAAATTGGTAACTCAAAGGATATTTGGTTGTAATAAGGGAAGACCCTCCCATGCCCACAACTGTAAAACAAAATTATTAAAAGTAATATTAGATTCAACTTTGAATTTAATATAACTTTGAAATTTTTTAATATTTAAATTAAATATTACCCGAAGTAGTACCACAGAGACATGAAACTCACATGCCTCACATTTTGATGTCATACACATTGATCGATACAAGTAAGCAAGAACGCCACTACTCCAACTTAAATTACCAGCATCCTTCAAATTTTCTAAATGAAGGAGATACTTAAGGTTAATTCTATTACCCGTACGTTCAGTGAATAATAAACCATCCATCAATAATAGAGTTAACGATTGTGAGTACTACAATAAATGATCCTTAGATGCATCGGAAGATAAAGCAATCGCCAAATACCTATCTAAAGCAGCCTTCCTCATTCTATTACACTTTATTTCATCTACTCTAGGTTTAAAATCCAAAAGCCTCTCACGTAAATCTAGCCAATATTCTGTACCACCACATCCTTGGCCTAATAATAGGCTATCCATCAATACGTAGATCCCATAACACTGCAATATCTTGTAATGTAATAGTCACCTCACAACATGAGAGGTGAAATGTATGTGTCTCTGGTCTCTACCTTTCTACAAGTGTAGTAACTAAACTATGATCAACCATATAATATCCAACACATGCTACCCCTCCAAATCTAGTAATATCTAATTACTCCCTCAGTCTAGATGGAGCCATGCTATACAACTCAAAAAAACTAGAATCAAACATCCTCACAACTAGTGAATTATCACTCGTCTCTTTTACACCATCCCATATTAAAGGTCCTATGACCATTGTGCTCATCAAAACAGTTGCCTTTATCGAACATAGATTACAGCTTCAAGAGAATTGGCCATCTACCTTAACATAAATGTGGGTATTAATTAGAATGTCTCATTCATAACATGAGTAAGTAACCTGCCACATAAGGAAAATTAACATTATTAACTATTTTTAAAAAATCCTTAACATTAAAAAAGTTTTTTCAAAAAGAAAAAGGATAGCCCAATTAAGAAAAATCAGAAATCAACATAGGGAAAGAAGGTCAATCACCCAACACAGAAAATAAGGGGAGAATCAACTCTATTAAATAAATTAAAAAGAATTAGTCCAACCCACAACAAAATAACTAGCCATCTAAACAAGGTCGGCCAAGAAATACAGAAGACAACTCATACAAAAAGAAATCAACTGCAGTAAAAAAATGGACTCACTTGAACTTTAAAAAGGTCAGCCAAGACATAAAAAATCAACGCTGAAAAAAATAAAAATTAGACAACAAAAAAAAAAAGAATCAGAAAGGGCAAAAAAACAATAGATTATGATAAGGACCAAGTTTAGAAGAAAATACTCAAAATATATAACAAAATCCAACATATAAATGAATAAGTTTAGCAAAAAAATACACTATAATTATTGGGGAAAACTCAATTCACATATGAAGATTTCCCAAAGGAAGCTGCTAACAAGCTTAGTTGAAAACAAAGACATTAACAATGTGGTTGGAAAGCACACTTTAAAAAGTACATAGTTCTCCACCACAGTAGATGGAAAACATACACATACATAACATCCATCCTAGCATTCAGAGGTTTTTTCACACATAAATTTCTCATCCCAAGAAATCATACTACATCTCAAGAAAAGAAATGTCAATAATATAAATTCTCTTAAAATCATCATAATAAGATCCTAAAAGATAGAATCATTTGTAACCTCTAAAACTAGCACTAGTAACCAAAGAAAAGAGAGAAAGAGAGAGAAAGAGGAAGAATAGAAACCAAAGAACTACATACATATAACTTCAACCTATTTCTATCAAAATAGGTTCCTGAAATTAGATTCTAAATACGAAACAAAAATAATGATGAGCTCAAACAAAAAGGACAATCAGAAATCAATGCGAGAAAAGAATGTCAAATAGACAACACAAAAAATAGAGGAAATTAGGCAAAAAATGAATAATATATAACAAAATCCAACATATAAATGAATAATTTTAGCAAAAAATACACTACAAGTGTTGGGGCAAACTCAATTTACATCCGAAGATTTTCCAAAGGAAGGCTAACAAGCCTAGTTGAAAGACAAAGACATTCAATGTGGTTGGAAACTTCTTGATATAATAACACACATTAAAACTTCCGGATATAATAATCACATAAGCAAAATTATCATTTTGCATGCTACAAAGCCATCTATTTTATTTATTTTTAACTGTACTGAATATTAAATCCATATTGAAAGACAAACATAAAATAGAAAGAACACTTTTACCACAACATCTGGATATATATCACCGAATAACCTCACTAGTTCTGACTAGAAAGTCAATACAATGGAATTGCTATATATCTTATGGTAAATTTGAAATCATAATTTTAAAAATAAAAAGTAAACATAAAATTTAAAAGGATAAAAAAGACCAGTCGTACTTACCTGAATTGTGCAATATCAGTGGTTTGTTTAGTTATCGTCGTCATAAGTTGTTTAGTTGACGTCGGACATTGTTTAGTTATTGCCTCCATACCAATGCTTCTTTCAATTGAACTGTTGGGTGGGCAAGGGTTTCTATCGGGAGCTGGATTGAAGAAGAAAAGGAAAAAAGAACAAAAAGAAAAGGGAAAAAAGAGAGGAGAATAATTAAAATAAAATTTACTTAAAACATATATAAAAATAAAATAAAAGGAAATATGGAAACCACGTCAAATCGGAATGGAAGGAAAAAATTGAAAGAAAAGAGAAAATAGAGAAAGAGAAAAAGAGAAAAGAGAAAAAATTTAATTTTTTGTGGGTTTCATTAGGATTCATTTTCTGAATGAGTCAAGGTTAGTTTTAGAAATAGTTTTACAAACATGGTTAAATGGGGACCATTTTAAAAAAGTTGAGTTATTTTAGAAAAAGAAGCTCCCAAAATTAAATTAAAATGCTAAAGGAAAATTTTACACATATATATAATCACAAAGTTCATGAATTTGTAAACAAATTTGGGAGCTTTCGATAACTGAACAATTCAGCACAAAGTCAGCTCGAGGCATGTTGGTGCATAGAAGATGTCATTGAGCACAGTTACCGTGGTTAGATGTTTGGAATTTTAAGGGACACTTGTTGAACAACATAGCATATATCAAGTCTGGTGAAGGTCAAATATTGAAGAGCAACAATAAATTTACGGTATTTAGTCAGATCAAGATAAAGAGAACCAGATAATTGACTAAGATTGGATTTAACATCAACCAACATAGAAGCAGGCTTGTAGGTAGACATGTTGGTACGATCAATAATTTCTTGAGCATATTTCTATTGGGATAAAAATAATCCAGAGGAAGTACGAGTAATAGAAATTTCCAAAATATAGCTCTAGGGACCCAAGTCCTTCATAGAAAATTTAGAACCCAAAAGTTTCATAATAGAGTCACAAAGAGCCGGAGAAGAGGCAATGAGAATGATATCATCAACATAACGAAGAAGATAAGCCATATTAGTACCTTGACGAAATATAAATAAAGATTGATCCAACATACTATGATGAAAGTCCAAGTATGAACATAATCAGCATAATACTGGTAATATGCACGAGGAGCCTGTATGAGACTATATAGAGATTTCCTGAGTAAACAGACATGATTAGGATGATGGGAATCATGAAATCAAGGTGGCTGCAACATGTCAATAGAATTAAAGATGTGGACATAGAGAAAAATATTTTTGACATCTAACTAATGATACACCAAGATTTAGAAAGAGCAAGAGTGAGAACTGCGTGAATAGTGGTAGGCTTGACCACGGGAGTGAAAGTTTCACCACAGTCAACACTAGTTTATTGTCCGACACATCACCAACAAGGCGAGCTTCGTGACACTCAAAAGAGCTATCAGATTTAGTATTGTACTTGAAAATCTATAAACTATGAATGACATTAGCGGTAGCAGGACGAGGAACAAGTTCTCACGTCTTATTTTCAATAAGAGCATCAAACTCATCTTGCATAGCCAATTTCTCATTAGGATCCCCAAGATCATTGAGAGGATTTTTAGGTAAAGGAGAAATAGAAAAAGAAATAGAATTAAGATTAAATAATTGTTTGGGTTTAAAAATGCCATGATAGGCTATAGTAATTATTTGGGAAGAAAGATGAAGGTCCAAGATCAGTAGGTCGCGGGTCAGGTTGTGGCCCAAGAGTACAAGCTGGATCCGAGGTGAGTAGGGGAGCTAGGTGCGTCCGCAGATCAACGGCTGGAGTGGATTGAGGAGGAGCAGAAATAAATTGGGCCGCGGGTGACCGAATAGCAGATGGGTTAGGGCTGAGAATTACAGGTGGGCTTGAGGGAGTATGGGCTTTGGACTGGGCTAGAGATAAAGAAAGTGAGCTAGAGTTTGCAGACTGGCCCAACAGAGAAGAAAAAAATAGAGGAGGAAAATCTGTAGAGAAAGAAGGTTGTTGCATAGACAAAAAATAATTAGAAAAATAAGCACGAGGAAAATGGAAATTTAGACTCATCAAATAAGACATGGCGGGAAATAAAAATTTTATTAATAGATAAATCTAGACATTTGTAACCTCTATGATTCGGAGGGTACCCCAAAAAGACTATGGAGTGGAGCAAGCCTGCAATTGATTACAAGAGGCAAAGGAAATAATAGGAAAACAGAGACAATAAAAAATACGTAAATGATGGTAAGTTGAAATTTTATGATAAAGAAGGTACGTAGGAGTAAGAAAATATCTAGTGAGGGAGGGAAGAATATTTAACAAATAAGTGGCCAAGTGAAGGCATATGACCAAAAAGAGGGAACAGAAGTATGAGAGAGAAGATTGCAGATAATATTATTTACGATGCAGATTTTGCGTTCAACTTTGTCATTTTTGGAGGAGGTATAGGAGCATAAAAATGAAAATTAATACCATGTGAAAGACAAAAATAACTCAAAGAAACATTATCAAATTTTTTACTATTGTCACATTGCAGGAATTTAATACGACATTCAAATTGAGTATAAATATGAGAATGAAAATTAATAAAAATAGAGGAAACATGAGATTTAGGAGAATAGGAAAAGTCCATAAAAAATTTGTAAAATCATCAAGAAATAACAAATAATAAAGATGACCACTAGAACTGATAACATGAGATGTCCAAATATCACTATGTATTAAATAAAAAGGCATTTGAGTAGAAGTAACTTATGGAAAAAAATAGAAGTTTAATAAATTCCTAAAGGACAAGACGAACATAAAGGTTCCTGATTATTAATACATGGAATAAATTGACGCTGACGAAGGGGGTGAAGAATAGTGGGACCCAGATGACCAAGCTAGTTATGCCACACCGCAGGAGAAAAAGCAGCAAAGGAAGAGGACAACAAGGGACGAAGGGAAGGATGATGCATGAGAGGGTAGAGATCACCGGAGCTGTTACAGTGCAAAAGGGGGAGACCTGTTCCAAAATTCTTAACAAAAAACAAAAAAGATCAAATTAAACATAAACATTGTTATCAATAATGAATTAATGGAATGAAATAAGATTTTTAATTAAAGGGGAGCATGTAAAATATTATTTAAAGATAGAGGGGGAGAAGAATTTGGTAAAACAATATGCCCAAGACCCTTAACTGGAGTAGTATGACTGTTGTCAACAATAATATGATGCAGATTGCTTAAATTGGAATAAGACCAGAGAATACCTCTATTGGTAGTCATATGAGAGGTGACCCAGTATCCATGCACCAATGATCAGATGGAGGAGAGAGAGTTAATGTATGAACGACTTCATAGACATAGTGGGTGTAAATTGGAAAGAGACAGTTCACCCACTAGCCAAATGGGCTTAAGTCTGGACTGGTGGATGTGAGCCCAAAATACTAGAGGCTTGTGGAGAAGGAGCAGACGGCCCAGCCCAAGGAGCAGTTGGATAGGGGTAAGGTGGACTTGGCCAAGAAGCTTGCGAAGTGGACCAAGAAGAGGGTGAAGCCCACATAAAGGAGGAAGCCTAGGTGGTGGTTGAGTCCAGTTTTGTGGGTGAGATGGCGATCCGCGAAGAAAGATTATCTGGATCAGAGACCTAGCGAATTGAATGGACGGATCAATTTTTGTGCTGCTCCACCAAGTTGACGTCAGCCCCTACCAGAGCAACCGTCACTGCGATGACTGGACCGACCGCCAGAGTTGTTGTCAAAAAAATTATTAGAAGGATCCAGAGAGGAAACCAAGAAAGTAGATTGGTCCGACGATGGATCAGATCATTTTGAACGAGTTGTTTCTTCTAGAACTAATATGGAACTAGCCTTATAAAATAAAGGCAACGTGCCACCATGGTGGATTTGAGTACCTACATTAGCATAGACATTAGTTAATCCAGAAATTAACTGAAGGACCAACCTATCATTAGAAATGGGAGCGCCAACGTTGGACAAATGATCTGCCAAAGATTTGAGATTTTAAAAGGAAGCGTCAACAAAATTATCCATATGAACGTTGAAAAATTCTTGTTCATGGTAAAGAGATCGGGAATTTTTGTTGTTAGAAAATATTTCACGTAAGCGATTTTGGCAATTTCTACGGTACTTTCTTGCTCCAATATAGTGGTAAGAAAATCATTGGAGATGGTGCCATAAATCCATTGTAAAATTATAACATTAATACGGAACCAAAGGTCAAAATCAGAAGCGAAAGACCACGTGATCCAACACCTGATAAGCCCGATCATAAATATTAATAAGGATAGACTACGTGATGTATTGACTGATTTGTAGATCCAAGGTAATCTTAATAAAATTGGTAATTTTAGGAACTACAAGAGCAGTTTGTGCATGAAGATGGAAAGATTTTGAGTCTTTTTCGCCGGCCATTATATCAACTTTGAAAAAAAAACGTACAAACTAAAAAAGAAAAAATAATAATAAGATAAAAAGTGAACCAGAATGTTAATTTAGTGTTTTGATACCATGAAAGATATATACAATAGAGTCTTACATAAAAAGTAGAAACATAAAGAAAAATATTTTTAAGATCAAATCAAATCATATAAGATATACGAAGATAAATAAAAATAATATTAAAATAATAAGATCTAAGAGTTCCTACTAGCTGGTAAATATTTTCGTCTCGTTTTGTAGAGTAGTAAATATTTTATATTAGTATAGGGCCAACAATCTTTTTGTTGATAAGTATGAACCGATCGCTTATCATTGACTATATATTTTTAGACAGACCCTCCATATGTTATGGACTAACCATAACCATAGAAGACACATTAATAAGAACTTATTGCATCCACGAGGGACTAGGGATACTTAGAAATCTTTTGTATATTCTATTAGGCTACCTCAATATGTAAATCATATTTCTTTATATATATGAAATACTCTGGTTTTAAACAAAAAATTAAAAAAATTAAAAAATTCATGTGTTTGTAAAGTAAAAACATTAAAATAAAACTTTAATGTAATAGACTAAATTTTATTTTTAAGAATCGTGACAAATGAATATAAATTCTTAAATATTATTGCATGTCAACAATATATATCATTATTTAGATATTTATGTTATCAAAATAAAAACTTGTGAAGCTATATTTTGAATGTTTTTTTTATTTTGAGACGGTAGAAAATACATTATCTTGTTCAACAAATACAAGAAATTAATTAAGGTCTTAGCAACAACCAACACAATCAAAGGAATTAAAAACAAGTGAAAAATTATTTATAAATTATTAGTTTATATTCTAATACATAGTTTATCATCTAACATTCTCTTGTATATATTGTATTTATTTGTAATTATATTAAGAAATATTATTTAAAATTATTTAAATCTTTTGTTTAAAAAAAAGTTAAAATCTTGCAAGTCAAATTGTAAATAATATATGAGGATAAACATTTCTTTTTTAAGTTAGTCTAACATGTCTTTTTGAAATTCACCTAAAATAATTAATATTTTAAAAATATATAAAAATAATAATAATAATAATAATAAAGAAAAGGAAAAACAAAATCAACTATCTCATTTATTTCAAATTTTATATATACCCTATAACCAACTAAAACCAACGAAAATGGCAAAAAATCTATTTTTACATTTCATACGGCCAAAACTAAGCTTTTGTATTTTATTTTAATTTCAAAAAAATAATTAAAAATTTTATTTATCTATTTTCTTCTTTAAAAATTAAATCTATGAAAAAACATACCAAAATCTTTAGGTCTTCAAATCTTTAATAACAATTGGACCTTTGATTCACATATCATCAAACATTTTAATAATGTGTATTCAACACAACATTCCTTCTCAAAACTAGAACCTAAACTTTATTCCCATTCCTCATAACACTCACTATTTCTCAAAAAGAAATACAGCATGCTTTATTCTAGTTTAAACTTAAAAAAAGTCCTAAGCCTGGTGGACTGCATCCTTTTTTTCTTCAAACTAACCTGGAATCAAACACAACATCAAGTTAGTACAATGATCTTGAATTTCTTTACCAATGTTAAAATGCCTGATCATTTAAATAACACTTACATTTCCTTAATTCCTAAAAGTCAATCATAATTCTATAAATGATTTCCGACTTATTAGTTTATGTAACATTAGCTATAAGGTTATTATTAAAATTCTAGCCTCTAGACTAAGAACAATTATGCTAAATCTTATTTCTCCTATGCAATCAGCTTGCTTACCTAATAGAAGGGCAGCTGACCATACAATTATTGTGCAAGTTCTTCATTTTTTTAAAACTTCTAAGAGTAAAAAGCATCATATAGTTATTAAAATTGATATGAAAAAAGTTTTTGACAGTTTAGAATGGTCATTTCACTACAAGAAAATTTCATTTTAGCAACGGTCATATTTGTCGATAAGCCGTCGTAAAATGACATTTGCGACGGATTTGCAACAAATATGACTGTCGCTAAAAACACTGTTACTAATAGCAACGACGTTAATATTTAGTTGCTATTTGTGATAGATTTGTAAGTATGTACGCCCGACTATTCGCAACTATGTACGCCCAACTATTCGCAACTATGTACACCCGTCATTTATGACTGAGAGATCATGAATTCAAAACATGATAAAGACGAAAATCGTCGCATAAGTATTTTAAATATATATATATATATATCATATTGTAATAGAAATGTTATATTATTAATGAATTTTATTGTAATATCCATAACAAAACATAAGCAAAAAAATGTTATGCAGTAAGATTAGAATTCAATCCTAATTGGAGGCTATTTGGAGTATTGATATTCCCAATTTGATTAAAATATGAATTAGTACAAATATTTTGTCAAATAAAAAAAATTATTAAAAGGAAAAAAAGTTTTTTTTTTCCTTTTTGTCCCCAAAACATTGTAGTGTATATAAAAAAAAGGAAAAGAAAACTTTAATGTATTGTATATTCACTTCTTTAACCTTAATTTATGATTTTTGTATATATATAAAATTTAAATTAATTTAAAAAAAAATATTATTGGAAAAAGGAAATAAAACAAAAAATATTTTATAATTAATACATTAAGTGTAGGACAACATAAAAGTTGACAATGATAATATTGGCAAATATGGAGAGAGAAAAGATGCCAACAACTCTTTCACATATTTTCAAGGTGGATATTTTGGAAATGTTGTCCCACAAAATTAAATACCAAATAAAATAAAATATCAAAAAATAAAAAAGGTAAAAGCACAAAATTTCAAATTAGATAAGAGATGTTTACTTTTCTAAAAAATAAGTGATGTTGTATTATTTCAAATAAGATAAACAACGTCACTTATTTCAAACAACATCACTTCAGTTGGTTTTGGTTGCTAGACGTAGTCGTCTAATGCAGCCTTCTGTTCAATCTTTCTGGCATAATACAATAGAGAATTTTTATGACATTGCACTGCCTCTCTACTACAATCTTTTAACTTTTCAATTTTCCTCTTCACGGATTTTAAATCGTTGCTCATACTCTCAATTATTTCAGAATTTTCTTTATCAAAGTTAATCAACTTTGCTATGGGATCTTTAGCTTGCTCTTCTAGTTTCTTCTCAAGGTTGGATAATGAGTCTGAATGCTACAATATTTCTTGAATTGTATCCTTATTGTGGGACTCAGCTAAATCAATATTCCCTTTCCAATCCTTTAGATATTGTTTCATAACAATGTATGGATATGAATAACACTTTCTTGAAAGATTTTGCTCATCATTTTGGTTAATATTTCTCATCAATGTTTGCGAATCGGAAGGCTTCTGAAATCAAATACCGAAGGATCGCCATCATCCATGACCTTTAGGGACCTGGTGGTATCATTCATTTCTTGGGGTACTTTTCCTTTCTTTTTGTTGTTCATAATTTCTTGCAAAATATGGGAAAGAAAAATAAACTTTATAATTTATAAGTTCTAATAATAATGTTATCTTAATTTTAAAATATACCTTTTGGAAAAATGTAAAGCCTTTAGTATCATACTTCTAAATTCTTTCCATATAAAAACTCACGTTATCTATGTTCATAAGGTATTCTTTTGAAAGGCCTTTAAGGCCCAGATCTTTGGGCCTTGAGATTCTCGGCCCAACGAAATTAATTTATTAATATTTTTAATTCAACAATACAGTTTGCATTCCTTTGTAGTCTAGTATTTGTAATTTTCTTTTTCTTTTTTTTGTTTGATATATATATTGTTTTTTTTAATTAAAAAAATTGTTCAATTAAACACTTTCCTTTTATACTAATGAAAATTTCTATATTTGGTTTATATTTTAATTATAATCTAACATTCATTGTATATACCAATTTTATATTTTTTGTATTAAGTGTATCAAAATTATTATATAGAAGTAAACCTTATATATAAGTTATCAATTATTCATTTTTAAAACAAAAAAATAAAATAAACAAAGGTTCACAAAATGAAAAATAAAGTACATAATACATTATACAAAATTGTATTTTATTTTTTATTTGGTTTTATACATTTTGCAATGGAGTGCATGCAACACATTACTTAGATTCTTACTTCTTTTTTTTTCTTTTTTTTTTTTTCTTTTTTTAGATTTATTGGTATTGATCCTGTTTTTTAACAAATAAAAGAACTGGATATTGAACTTTTTATAAGAAATTAGGTACATTAAAGAATAACCAAAACTTGAAACTAGAATTTTAACATTCCTTTTCATTGTTTATTTGGGGCAAAATCCAAAATGGTATTAAGATATAAGGGTTATTTTTTTAATAATCAGATATATTTATCGACTAATTTATCAGATCCAAAAATAAAACAAAAATGTATCGAGAAAGTAGATACCATCATTGACTAATCTATTAGGGAAATGTTGGTGATAAGTTGATCATCAACTTCTTACATAAAGAAAGAAAAGTAAAACATATCTACGAGGAAGTAGAGAGAAATGCTTATGCAATCTTCTTTTGCTTTGCTCTCCTTCTTGTTGTTGCATCTGAAAAAAGATTAAACCATCAACTATTTATATATAATGTACTAAGAAGCTACCATAATAAATGTTATGAATTTTGATGTTAGTATTTTTCCTTTAGCTTTATAAGCTATTATTGTTCCCTTTTTAGAAGAGAATTTATTTATCTGAATCATGACATGAAAATACCATGTATAAATTGTTATTGACTGCCATATTTGGATTGTCAAATGCTCTTTGTCACGAGAATAATAACTTTCTTGAGAGTGAGTCCCATAGCAGTTTTTGCCGAACGAAAAGGGATTATAAGCTTTTTGTCGTTATTCAGTTTTCCCTTTAGATAGACATTCCTCAGCAGATTATTCGTTTTGGGACCCATCAGTATTATTATCGTTTGCGAGGTGAAATGTAAGATGTACCGCACTCCCTATGTAGTTCAATCTCTTATTCATAGGTATATACATTTTGTTTTTAGTCGATATATAAAACATTATCTCTTATTCATTTCTTGCAGTACTTTGAATATTTCTTGTTTGACTTGCCACGTGTCCTATTTGACATGTTGGCTAGTCACGTGTACTTATTTTCTTTCATTTTTAATGCATAATAGACCAATAAATTTAATTAAATCATTTAAAAAAGTTTAATAAAATATGATAACCTTAAATATATAATTGACACATAAGCTCATATGATTTTTTAAAATAAAAATCCAACAATATTCACCTGTTAGTTAGCGCGTAAGGTTCGGTCTCATTCTCATTAACTTTTCTTAATTTACAAAATATAAATTTTACCGTGGAAGTGTTGAATTAGTTAAAGCCTTGGCCTTACTCTATGCAATCCATCGTTGGGTTCATCATAATGTGTTTGAACACGTCAAATTGCGTGGTGATTGCCAGGTGTTAATCCAGAATCTATAATCTTGAGCACAAAATTTTACTTCTACAGCTCATTTAGTTTAGCTAATTCGTTGCGTTTTGGTTGCTTTTGATAATTTTTCTCTTAAGTTTATTCTCCAGAATCATAATATACCGACTTATTTATTAGCGATTATTGGTCTTGACTTACAAATCTTTCAAGAATGGTTTGTTCATTTCCCAAATGTTTCATCTCGGACTTTTAGAGATAATTTAAATATAATATTTTCCTTTCAAAAAAATTGATAATTAATTTACTTAAAACAAATAAAATATTTACAAGAAAAAGAGGAAAGAGTTGGTGTCCAATTTCGCCAAAAGATCTTCAAAAATACATGTACTTCATAATAGCATATATAAATTTTCAAATAAATAATATATTTATTATTTATTTCCTTTAGAAACTACACTTAATTAAACTAATTTATCAACCTTAACACGTATTTTTAAGATATATTAATTATTTCATATTAAGTTTTTTAAGTTTAATCTTATTTTAACTTTTTTTCTTCTTAAGTTATTATATTAGTTTTTAAAATTTATATAATTTTGAATTTTATTAGAAATGTTTATTAATGTGTTTTATTAAAGGTATTACAGTTTTTTTGAGGATTTTATTTAAAGTAATAATAATTTTCTTTTGTTTTTTTCTTGTTCATTTAATTTTTTAAGTTATGTAAATATTTATATTTTAACATCTATTTTAAATTTATTTTAATAAAAATAATAAGTGAAATATACACTAATTATTTAAAAGCAATTGAATAATTATGTATTATTATTTTAATAAATTAAGAGAAGAATGAATTTGAAAAATTTGAATTAAATAAGAATTAAATTATGAAAAAGAATAAAACTATATGAATAATAAAAAATTGTTAAGAAGCTAAATCCAAAATTATCTTAACAATGTATTATATTTTATTAATGTAACTATAAATATATATATAAAGTATTTTCAAGGATGGAAATAGGAAATATGATTTTAAAAGTTATGTTATCTTTGGTTCAATCTTATTTTATCTTATTTTTAATAATAAATTTTATTAGTAAAAAAATCAATTTGTTAATATATTAAATTTTCAATTATAATAAAAAAGGAAAGAATATTTTAGCAAACAAAAGGAAAATAAATGTATTCACATACATACAAGTCCAAGAATAATAGCTTGTAAAGAAAAGGAAAAGTTAACTTCAAAATTGGTAAAAATTGAAGCAAAGTAATAGCTGAATTCAATTGTCAGTATCTCAAATAATATTAATTTCCAATCCAATAACATAACAAGAGAATCATTAAATCTCTAGTATATAAACCACAAAATGTAAACAATCACAAGAATATCTATCTATAACAAGACATGACCAACAAATGTTATTTGAAAACCTTCATTTTTAAAGCTCATTTTTCTCACTATGCTCCTCTTTAGTTGGTTTTGGTTGTTGGACGATGTCGTTGATGCAGCCTCCTATTGAACATTTTTGGCATAATCCAATAGAGATTTTTATGACATTCACTACCAACCTGCTATAATCATTTAACTTTTTAATCTTTCTCGTAACGAATTATAAATCATTGCTCATATTTTCAATTATTTTCAGATTTCCTTTCTCAAAGTTAATACTGTACAATAGAATCTTAGCCTCTTCTAGCTTTTCTCGAGGTTGCATAATAAGTCTGCACATTGCACTTTCTTGACTTGCAGCCTTACTGTGGGAGTCAGCTAACAAGAATATCTTCCCAATCCTTTACATATTTTTCCTGAACAAGGTATGGATATGGATAGCACTTTCTTGAACAATGATTCTGCTCATCAAGGATTCCTGAACAAGGTTCATCATCGACTATTCCTTAGAATGTCCCTCTCTGGGACTCAGAGCTTTTCCTTTCCCTTTGTTATTCATGATTCCTTACAAAATATGAGAGAAAAAAATAAATTATATAGTGTAATAATATTATCTAAATTTAAAGACATACTCAAATAAGGAAAACTTTGTTATTTAAAAATTAAAGTTTTATGAAAAAATAATAAAATATTATTTTTTTTAAATATATGATATTGATGATAAATATTATGCCCAAATTCCCAATTCAAATTTTCTATCAAATGCCGCAAAGCTTATCAATAAACCATAACACTCTAAAGAATAACTAAAATTTCAAATTAAAATTTTAACATTGTTTTTTCAAGATCTAAAGTTTTTTTATTATTATTACCACATATCTTCATCAACTAATTTATTAAATTCAAAAAAGAAAAAAAGAAAAAAATATATACTTAAGAAAGTGAATATCCTTATTGACTAATTTATAAGGAAAATGTTGTTTATCAACTTCTTACATAAAGATAGAAAAGTAAAACATACCTATGATGCAATAGAGAGAAATGCTTATGCAATCATCTTTTGTTTTGCTCTTCGCGTCTTGTTATTGCATATGAAAAAAATTAAGTTTATAAAATCAAATATATATTTATATTGTATTAAAGATATGTGATATTCTTACCATAATAAACTTTACCAATTCTCAAGTTAGTATTTTCCTTTTCTTTACAAGATATTATTCTTGGATTTGTATGTGAATAAATATTTTTCCCTTTGTTTGCTAAGATATTCTTTCACTTTTTTTATAATGAAAATTTGATATAATAAATAATTGTTCTTTTTTTACAATAAAAATTTGGTACACAACTAATATATATATATATATATGTATGTATGTATATATGTATATATATATTTTTGCATATATATTACATATATATATATATATATATATGTATGTATTAAATTGACAAATTTTAAGTTAAAAAAAATTGACAAATTTTATGATACATAATAATTTTATTGGAAATATATATATATATAGATATATATATAATATATATATATTTATATTTATATTGGATGTTTATATAATGAAAAATTATATTAAAATATGTTTTATTGGTAGTAACTTTATTTATAACTTTGGGAGGTTATAAGTTTGATACATGCTTCAAAATTTTAAAAGTTGAGATATTTGAACTAAAATTATTATGTTTAAATTTGAAAAAAGTAAAAAAAAAAAAAAAGATAAATCCTATACCATTGTATTTTCACAATTTTATATCTAAATAGTCCAATGATTCAAACAGAAAAATAATTTTTAACCAATTCAAAAGTAATTTTTACTTTTTATTTCATTATTTTGTCAAATTTGTGAAGTGTATATATCATTATATATATTATTAGTTTATATTCTATTACATAGTTTCTCATCTAACATTCATAGTTTCTCATCTAACATTCTCTTGTATATATTGTATTTATATGTAATTATATTAAGAAATATTATTTAAAATTATTTAAATCTTTTGTTAAAAAAAAAGTTAAAATCTTGCATGTCAAATTGTAAATAATATCTGAGGACAAATATATATATTTTTTATGCCAGTCTAACATGTTTTTATTTTAAATTCACCTAAAATAATTAATATTTTAAAAATATATAATAATAATAATAATAATAATAAGGAAAAAAAATCAACTATCTCATTTATTTCAAAGTTTATATAAATCCTATAACAAATTAAAACCAACGAAAATGGCAAAAAAGTCTATTTTTACATTTCATACGGCCAAAACTAAGCTTTTGTATTTTATTTTAATTTCAAAAAAATAATTAAAAATTTTATTTATCTATTTTCTTCTTTAAAAAATAAATCTATGAAAAAACATACCAAAATATTTAGGTCTTCAAATCTTTAATAACAATTGGACCTTTGATTCACATATCATCAAACATTTTAATAATGTGTATTCAACAGAACATTCCTTCTCAAAACTAGAACCTAAACTTTATTCCCATTCCTCATAACACTCACTATTTCTCAAAAAGAATTACAGCATGCTTTATTCTAGTTTAAACATAAACAAAGTCCTGAGTCTGGTGGACTGCATCCTTTTTTTCTTCAAACAAACCTGGAATCAAACACAACACCAAGTTAGTACAATGATCTTGAATTTCTTTACCAATGTTAAAATGCCTGATCATTTAAATAACACTTACATTTTCTTAATTCCTAAAAGTAACAATCACAATTCTATAAATGATTTCCGACTTATTAGTTTATGTAACACTAGCTATAAGATTATTATTAAAATTCTTGCTTCTAGACTAAGAACAATTATGCCAAATCATATTTCTCCTATTCAATCAGCCTGCTTACCTAATAGAAGGGCCGCGGACCATACAATTATTGTGCAAGAAGTTCTTCATTCTTTTAAAACTTCTAAGACTAAAAAGCATCATATAGTTATTAAAATTAATATGAAAAAAGTTTTTGACAGTTTGGAATGGTCATTTCACTACAAGAAAATTTAGCAACAATCATATTTGTCGAAAAGTCCCAAAATGACTTTAATGTATTTGTAGAATAAAAATATTAAAATAAAACTTTAATGTAATGGACTAATTATTTTTTAAAAGAATTCATAGGTAAATATGAATTCTTAAATGTTATTACATATCAATAATATATCATTACTTAGATATTTATGTTATCGAAATAAAAAAACGTAACTATGACATTATATTAAAAATATTTTTTATTTTGAGAGAATTGAAAATACGTTATCTTGTTGAACGAGCACAAGAATTAAAGCCCTAGCAATAACTAAAGTAATCAAATCTTCTAATATATCAAACTATATTAAATGAGAAGCAAAGATATCAAATAAATTAAAAGCAAGTGAAAAGAACCAACTTATAACATAGAAATTAAAATGAAAGAGTATTTGGACATATTACATTAATTAAGAAAAAAGTACTTATGTTTTACATAATACTTATAAAACAATGCAAATTGCAGATTTAAACTATAAATATATCCTAAAATGTAAACAAACAAAAAGGTTATATCCATAACAAAACATAAGCAAGAAATGTTATTTGAAAACCTTAATATTTTTAAGTCCTTGAAACAACATCACTTATCTCACCAAAATACAACATTTTCACTTATGATGTAAAGATGAAGTAAGATTAGAATTCAATCCTAATTGGAGACTATTTGGAGCGTTGATATTCCTAATTTGATTAAAATATGAATTAGTACAAATATTTCGTCAAATAAAAAAATAAATAAAAGGAAAAAAAGTTTTTTTTCCTTTATTTTCCCCAAAATATTTGTAGTGTATATAAACAAAAAAGGAAAAGAAAACTTTAATGTAAGTATCGTATATTCCCTTCTTTAACCCTAATGGATGATTTGTTTCCTTTTTCCAAAAATGGTATATTCTCCTTTGACTCTTGATTGCCAACTAACTAGTTAATTAGTACCTATTACAAATATAATTCAATTATATAAAAATAAAAATATATATCGCTAAATCTTGTACTATATTAAGCAATATTATATACGGTAAACTATCTCAAATGCACCTCTTAAATGTCAAAATCCAGCTTTTGCACCTTAAAGATTTTTTGTACATAGAGTGCCATTAACGTTTCAAAATATCCCACTATATGCACCTCTGTTAAGTCAAATCGTTAGTGATTCAATTTTGCCGTTAGTCAACTTTTTCACTATTTAGCACTATTCCAGTTATGGGCATTTTTATCCAATTTTTCTTAATTTCTTTCCATTTTTTAATTCTTTTCTCTTTCCTTCTTCTTCCTCTTTTCTCTCTCTTCCTTCTTTTTCTCTCCATTAATTTAATTTTTTTTTCTCTCTCTTTCTCTTTTCTCTCTCTTTTTCTTCTCCTTTCTCTCTCCTTTTTCCTCCTGATTTCTCTCTGATCTCTGTATTTCTTCTTGTAATAACATGGTGGAATTCGCGCCCTCTTCCTCAATTCATCCGCTCTCTTCCTCAATTCATCTCCTTCCGGCGAATCCATCACTTTCCTTACATCATTTTTGTATTTTATATTCATCCCTCACGCCACTCCAATTTTTAGAATTTCCCTTACCAGGTAAGCATTAAGTGGGTTGATCCGAGTGCATTTCCCACACTGCTATCAGTACTCCCATGGATATACTCTTCATACACGAACTCCAACCACAGTGACTCAGAAATCCTCATATCAACGGATGTGCTAGAATTTCTAATTGCTGCGCCCAATCTCGAATCACAATTCCTCTTCCCTCAATTCTCTCTACAAATCCCTCCTCTAATCAAACTTTCCCATCTTCCCCTTTGAAACTATCCGCTTTGTCTGGGTACCTGATAACCCACATGAATATTTGCCCACTCTATTCCAATTCTATAGCAATTTCTGCAATTCCTCGTCTCTTAAGCAAGTAGTGGTACCGAAAGAAACAAATATTACAGAATTGGAGGATTGTTTGTCCAGCCACTCCAAGTATTGATTATTGGGGTTTTTTCTCTACGGGATTGAAATTAGATTCAACGGGCCAATAGCCCAATGCCATGAAATAATCCATCAATGAATTCGGCCAGAACATTTCATCCATGGGAGGAATTTGATCTTGAATTTGTCGAGGAGGAAGAAAAAGGAGAGAAATACAAATATCAGAGAAATGAGGAGGAAGAAGGAGAGAGAAAGAAGGAAGAGAGAGAAAAGAGGAAGAGAGAGAAAAAAAAGTTAAATTAACGAAGAGAGAAAGAAGGAATAGAGAAAAAAGAGGAAGAAGAAGGAAAGAAAAAAGAATTAAAAAAATGAAAAGAAATTAAGAAAATTTGGACAAAAATGCCCTAATTGGAACAGTGCCAAATAGTGAAAAAAGGTTGACTAACGAAAATATTGAGTCACTAACTGTTTGACTTAACAGAGGTACATGTAGTGAGACGTTTTGAAACGTTCATGGCACTCTATGTACAAAAAATCTTTGAGATGCAAAAGCTGGATTTTGGCATTTAAGAGGTGCATCTGCGATAGTTTACCCTATTATATAAGTTAATTAAGAAAATTATTCAAGTAACATTAAAAATAATATATATATATATTTAAAAAAAATTAGAATAACCTTAAAAATCAAAGGAGAAAATATTGTCAACAAATAAAAAAGAAAAAAAAAAAGAAGAGATACATTGAATGTGAATACCAATATAGTTAGCAACTATTTTTTATATATAGAAAATTGAAATTAACTTTAAAAAATATATATATATTATTGGAAAAATGAAATAAAACAAAAAAATATTTTATAATTTATACATTAACTGTAGGACAACAGAAAAGTTGATAATGATAATATTGGCAAATATGGAGAGAGAAAAGATGGCAACAACTATTTCACATATTTTCAACGTGGGGATTTTGAAAATGTTGTCCGACAAAATTAATTACCAAATAAAACAAAATATCAAAAAATAAAAAAGGTAAAGGCACAAAATTTCAAATTAGACAAGTGATGTTTACTTTTCTAAAAATAAGTGATGTTGTATTATTTCAATTAAGCTAAACAACATCACTTATTTCAAACAACATCACTTCAATTGGTTTTGGTTGCTAGACGTAGTTGAGATATTTGAACAAAAATTATTATGTTTTAATTTTAAAAAAGTAAAAAAAAAGAAAAAAGAAAAAGAAAAATCCTTCACCATCGTATTTTCACAATTTTGTATCCAAATAGACCACTGATTCAAACCGAAAAATAATTTCTAACGGATTCAAAAGTAATTTTTACTTTTTATTTTATTATTTTGTCAAATTTGTGAAGTGTATGTATCAAATTTACTCAATTAAATCCATTAGGTGTGAAGTGTATGTATGAAAATCTTTCGGCAATATAAGATTTAATGAGGAGTGAAAATTGACTTTAGTTTAATTTAATAATAGCAATTAAAATCACAACTCATTCTCCTACTTGAAACTACTTACTACACACACACACACACACACACACAACACACACACACATATATATATATATATATTATATATATTATATTATTATATATTATTGTAAATCTTTTGTCAAAAAAATTTAAATCTTTCAAGTCAATTGTAAATAATATTTGAGGAGGACAAATATTTTTTTTATATTCGTTTAACATGTCTTGTTCATAATTTGAG
Source organism: Asclepias syriaca (assembly GCA_027405835.1). Taxonomy (NCBI): domain Eukaryota; kingdom Viridiplantae; phylum Streptophyta; class Magnoliopsida; order Gentianales; family Apocynaceae; genus Asclepias; species Asclepias syriaca. The sequence goes on from JAPHNG010000648.1 coordinate 199,622, forward strand.
ATTCATCTAAAATAGTTAATATTTTTATAAAAAAATATTATTGAAAAATAATAATAATATTTAGAAGGAAAAATATCAACTATCTCAAGGTATATTATACCCTAAAACCAATGAAAATGGTCAAAAAATCCATCTTTACATTTCAGGTCTATTGAAGTTACAATGTTTATCTCCTTTCTTTACCCCTTTTGCTCCACACGTGAAGATTCGATTCTTTGGTCGTTTAGATGGATTAACCACATTTTGTGATCATGTAACAACACATCTTGCCTTGTGATGTCCAATCCTTGATCCTATTGCAGCAAGAGCATGAATAAGTAAATATTTAATTCGACTAAAACTAGTTTAATCAGTTGGTTCAGATATGTTCTTCAACTGCTCCTCACATATTTGGAGACTAGCCTCAACAACATTGGTCTACAAATTTGAGAAAGAAGTAGAAATTTAAAAAATTATTAATTAATAGTTAATATAAATAAATTAACTAGAAGTAGAAATTACGAATATGACAACATTGGAACTGGTAATGGAATACATCTCATTGACATGTCCTCTATAAATCAGATTGCCTACTAAAATGCGAGTAATTCTAATATACCTAGAGTAGTAATCCTCGACTACATCACTTTCATGAACCGTTGTTGGTATTTTAGAAACAACATGATTGTATCAATTTTCCTAATGATAAAGATGAGCTAGGTGATGTATCATCCAATCAATAGACATACTACAAATAATTAGCATTTGTGTAGTCGAGAGAGTTTACTGGAAACATGTTTCGGAATTGATTGATAATGTCCAATTGCCTAGCAACTCGATCAGGAATGTGGAGCTCTACAATCTCCCAACATATCAACGGTACACCAACACTCCATATGTTTCAGCCACCTAAATATCCCTCTGGAAGATATTCATAATCTCATTGTATGACATCCATGAAAACTACAATATATATGTATATATATTCAATTGTATTGTCATAAATATTAAGTTATATATTAAATTGAAATAGAATATCACTTGATTGGGGGACATTGGGTTATTTTAATCTTGATAAGTGATAAGAACATGGGTCGATAGTTTTTTTAGATCAAATTTCACTTGCCACCTTTCTCCGTGCGGTGCTAACTTTGGTAAAATTGGTAACTCAAAGCGTATATTTGGTTGTAATAAGGGAAGATGCTCCCATGCCCACAACTGTAAAACAAAATTATTAAAAGTAATATTAGATTCAACTTTCAATTTAATGTAACTTTGAAATTTTTTAATATTTAAATTAAATATTACCCGAAGTAGTACCACAGAGACTTGAAATTTCACATGCCTCACATTTTGATGTCATACACATTGATCGATACAAGTAAGCAAGAATGCCACTAATCCAACTTAAATTCTCAGCGTCCTTCAATTTTTCTAAATGAAGGAGATACTTAAGGTTAGTTCTATTACCTGTACGTTCAGTGAATAATAAACCACCGATCAATAATAGTGTTAACGATTATGAGTACTACAATAAATGATCCTTAGATGCATCGGGTGATAAAGCAATCGCCAAATACCTATCTAAAGCAGCCTTCCTCATTTTGTTACACTTTATTTCATCTACTCTAGGTTTAAAATCCAAAAGCCTCTCACATAAATCTTGCCAATATTCTGTACCACCCACATCCTTGGCCTAATAATAGGCTCTCCATCAATAGGTAGACCCCATAACACTGAAATATCTTGTAATGTAATAGTCACCTCACCCCATGAGAGGTGAAATGTATGTGTCTCTGGTCTCTACCTTTCTACAAGTGCAGTAACTAAACTATGATCAACCATAAAATATCCAACACGTGCTACCCCTCCAAATCCCGCAATATCTAATTACTCCCTCACTCTAGTTGGAGCCATGGTATACAACTCAAAAAAACTAGAATCAAACCTCCTCACAACTAGTGAATTCTCACTCATCTCTTTTACACCATCCCATATTAAAGACGTCCTATGATCATTGTGCTCACCAAAATAGTTGGATTTATCGAACATAGATTACAGCTTCAAGAGAACTCGTCATCTACCTTAACATAAATGTGGATATTAATTAGAATGTCTCATTCATAACATGAGTCCTGTTGAAAAAAAATTATCTCTTTCCTACTAAGTAACCTGCCACATAAGGAAAATAACATTATTAACCATTTTAAATAAAACATTAACATAAAAAAAAGTTCGTTCAAAAAGAAAAAGGATAGCCCAATTAAGAAAAATCAGAAATCAACACAGGGAAAGAAGGTCAATCACCCAACACAAAAAATAGGGGGAGAATCAACTCTATAAAATAAATTAAAAAAAACATTTGTCCAACCCAAAACAAAATAACTAGCCATCTAAAAAAAGGTCGGCCAAGAAATACAAAAGACAACTCATACAAAAAGAAATAAACTCCAGTAAACAAAATGGAATCAGTTGAACTTTAAAAAGGTCAGCCAAGACATAAAAAATTAACGCTGAAAAAAATGGAAATAAGACAACACAAAAAAAAAAAGAAAAAAAAGAATCAGAAGGGACAAAATAACAACAGATTATGATAAGGACCAATTTTATAAGAAAATACTCAAAATATATAAAAAAATCCAACATATAAATGATCAATTTTAGTAGAAAAATACGTTATAATTATTGGGGCAAACTCAATTCACATATGAAGATTTTCCAAAGGAGGCGGCTAACAAGCTTAGTTGAAAACAAAGACATTAACAATGTGCTTGGAAAGCACACATTAAAAAGTACATAGTTCTCCGCCACAGTAGATGGAAAACATACACACACACAACATCCATTCTAGCATTCAGAGGTTTTTTTCACACATAACTTTCTCATCCAAAAAAATCAATACTACATCTCAAGAAAAAAATGTCAATGATATAAATTCTCTTAACATCATCATAATAAGATCCTAAAAGACAGAATGATTTGTAACCTCTAAAACTAGCACTAGTAACCAAAGAAAAGAGAGAAAGAGAGAGAAAGAGGAAGAGAATAGAAACCAAAGAACTACATACATATAACTTCAACCTATTTCTATCAAAATAGCTTACTGAAATTAGATTCTAAATACGAAACAAAAACAATGATGAGCTCAAACAAAAAGGACAATCAGAAATCAATGCGGGAAAACAATGTCAAATAGACAACACAAAAAATAGAGGAAATTAGGCAGAAAATGAATAATATATAACAAAATCCAACATATAAATGAATAATTTTAGCAAAAAATACACTACAATTGCTGGGGCAAACTCAATTCACATCCGAAGATTTTCCAAAGGAAGGCTAACAAGCCTAGTTGAAAAACAAACACATTCAATGCGGTTGGAAACTTCTTGATATAATAACACACATTAAAACTTCTGGATATAATAATCACATAAGCAAAATTATCATTTTGCATGCTACAAAGCCATCTATTTTATTTATTTTTAACTGTACTGAATATTAAATCCATATTGAAAGACAAACATAAAGTAGAAAGAACACTTTTACCACAACATCTGGATATTTATCACCATATAACCTCACTAGTTCTAACTAGAAAGTTAACACAATGGAATAACCATATATCTTATGGTAAATTTGAATACATAATTTTAAAAATAAAAAGTAAACATAAATTTAAAAGGAGAAAAAAGACAAGTCGTACTTACTTGAATTGTGCAATATCAGTGGTTTGTTTAGTTATCGTCGTCATACGTTGTTTAGTTGACGTCGGACGTTGTTTAGTTACTGCGTCTATACCAATGCTTCTTTCAATTGAACTGTTGGGTGGACTAGGGTTTCTGTCGGGAGCTGGATTGGAGAAGAAAAGGAAAGAATAACAAAGAGAAAAGGGAAAAAGAGAGGAAAATAATTAAAATAAAATTTATTTAAAACATATATAAAAAAAATAAAAGGAATATGGAAACCACGTCAAATCGGAATGGAAGGAAAAAATTGAAAGAAAAAAAGAGAAAGAGAAAAAGAGAAAAGAGAAAATTTTTAATTTATTTTAGTAGGTTTCATTAGGATTCATTTTCTGAATGAGTCATGGTAAGATTTAGAAATAGTTATTCAAACAAGGTTAAATGTAGACCATTTTAAAAAAGTTGAGTTATTTTGGGAAAAAACTTCCAAAATTAAATTAGTAAGCTAAAGGAAAATTTTACACATAATATAATCACAAAGTTCATGAATTTGTAAACAAATTTGGGAGCTTTCGATAACTGAACAATTCAGCACAAAGTCAGCTCGAGGCACGTTGGTGCAGAGAAAATGTCATTGAGCACAGTTACCGTGGTTAGATGTTTGGAATTTTAAGGGACCACGACGAGCTTCATTTACACTTGTTGAACAACATAGCAGATATCAAGTCTGGTGAAGGTCAAATATTGAAGAGCAACAATAATATGACGGTATTTAGTCAGATCAAGATAAAGAGAACCAGATAATTGACTAAGCTTGGATTTAATAACAGGCATAGAAGCGGGCTTGTAGGCAGACATGTTGGTACGATCAATAATTTCTTGAGCATGCTTCTGTTGTGATAAAAATAATTCAGAGGAAGTACGCGTGATAGATATTCCCAAAAAATAGTTCGAGGGACTTAAGTCCTTCATAGCAAATTTAGAACCCAAAAGTTCCATAATCGAGTCACAAAGAGCTGGAGAAGAGGCAATGCGAATGATATTATCAACATAACAAAGAAGATAAACCATATCAGTACCTTGACGAAAAATAAATAAAGAATGAACATAATCAGCAAAATGCTTGTACTATGCACGAGAAGCCTGTATAAGACTATATAAAGATTTTCTAAGTAAACAGACATGATTAGGGTGATGGGGATCATGAGAATAAGCTGGTTGCAACATGTCAATAGTATTAAAGAGGTGGACATAGAGAAAAACATGTTTGACATCTAACTAATGATAGACCAAGATTTAGAAAGAGCAAGAGTGAGAATTGTGTGAATAGTGGTAGGGTTGACCACGGTTGTGAAAGTTTCACCACAGTCAACACTAGTTTGTTGTGCGATACATACCCAACGAGGCGAGCTTTGTGACGCTCAAAAGAGCCATCAGATTGGTTTTGCACCTAAAAATCCATAAACTATGAATGACATTAGCTGTAGCAGGACGAGGAACAAGTTCTCACGTCTTATTTTCAATAAGAGCATCAAACTCATCTTGCATAGCCAATTTCTCATTAGGATCCCCAAGATCATTGAGAAGATTTTTAGGTAAAGGAGAAATAGAAAAAAAAATAATTGTTTGGGTTTAAAAATGCCATGACGGGCTATAGTCATTATTTGGGAAGAAAGAGATGAAGGTCCAAGATCAGTAGGTCGCGGGTCAGGTTGTGGCCCAAGAGCAGAAGCTGGATCCGAGGTGAGTAGGGGAGCCAGGTGCATCCGCAGATCAACGGCTGGAGTGGATTGAGGAGGAGCATAAATGAATTGGGCAGTGAGTGACCGAATAGCAGATGGGTCTGGGTTGAGAATCGCGGGCGGGCTTGAGGGAGCATGGGTTGTGGACTGGGCTGGAGATAAAGAAGGTGGGCTAGAGTTTGCAAATCGGCCCAACAAAGAAGAAAAAAATAGAGGAGGGAAATCTGTAGAGAGAGAAGGTTGTTGCATAGATGAAAAATAATTAGAAAATCTAGACATTTTATTAAGACATGGCAGGAAATAAGCACGAGGAAAATGGAAATATAGACTCATCAAATAAGACATGGCGGGAAATAAAACTTTTATTAATAGATAAATCTAGATATTTGTAACCTCTATGATTCAGAGGGTACCCTAAAAAGACTATGGAGTGGAGCGAGCCTGCAATTGATTACAAGAGGCAGATGAAATAAGAGGAAAATAGAGAATCAAAAATACGTAAATGATGGTAAATTGAAATTTTATGATAAAGAAGGTGCATAGGAGTAAGAAAATATCTAGTGTCGGAGGGAAGAATATTTAACAGATAAGTGGCCAAGTGAAGGCATATGACCAAAAAGATGAGGGAAAGAAGTATGAGAGAGAATATTGCACATAATATTATTTTTGATGCGGATTTTGCGTTCAACTTTGTCATTTTTGGATGAGGTATAGGAGCATGGAAAATGAAAATTAATGCCATGTGAAAGACAAAAATAAGGCAAAGAAACATTATCAAATTTTTTACCATTGTCACATTGCAGGAATTTAATACGACATTCAAATTGAGTATAAATATAGGAATTAAAATTAATAAAAATAGAGGAAACTTGAGATTTAGGAGAAATAGGAAGAGTCCATAAAAAATTTGTAAAATCATCAAGAAATAACAAATAATAAAGATGACCACTAGAACTAATAACATGAGATGTCCAAATATCACTATATATAAAATAAAAAGGCATTTGAGTAGAAGTAACTTATGGAAAAATAGAAGTTTAATAAATTCCTAAAGGACAAGAGGAACATAAAGGTTCTTGATTATTAATACGTGGAATAAATTGACACTAACGAAGGGGGTGAAGAATAGCGGGACCCGGATGACCAAGCCAGTTATGCCACAATGCAGGAGAAAAAGCAACAAAGGAAGAGGACAACTAGGGACGAAGTGAAGGTTGATGCATGAGAGGGTAGAGATCACCGGAGCTATTACAATGCAAAAGGGGGAGACCAGTCTCAAAATTCTTAACAAAAAAACAAAAAGGATCAAATTAAACATAAACATTGTTATCAATAGTGAATTGATGGAATGAAATAAGATTTTTAATTAAAGGGGAGCATGTAAAATATTATTTAAAGATAGAGGGGGAGAAGAATTTGGAAAGACAATATGCCCATGACCCTTAATTGGAGTAGTATGACTGTTGTCAACAATAATATGATGATGATTGCTTAAATTGGAATAAGACGAGAGAATACCTCTATTCGAAGTCATATGAGAGGTGGCCCAATATCCATTTGCCAATGATCAGATGGAGGAGAGAGAGTTAATGTATGAACGGCTTCATAGACATAGTGGGTGTAAATTGGAAAAAGACAATTGGCCCACTAGCCAAATGGGCTTAAGTTTGGGTTGGTGGACATGAGCCCAAAATACTAGAGGCTTGTGGAGAAGGAGCAGACGGCCCAACCCAAGGAGGAGTTGGATAGGGATAAGGTGGACTTGTCTAGGAAGCTTGCGAAGTGGACCAAGAAGAGTGTAAAGCCCACATAAAGGAGGAAGCCAAGGTGGAGGTTAAGTCCAATTTTGTGGGTGAGATGGTGACCCGCGAACGAAGATCATCTAAATCTGAGACCTAGCAAATTGAATGGGCGGGTCGATTTCTGTGCTGCTCCACCAAGTTGACGTCAGCCCCTGTTGGAGCAACTGCCTCTGCGATGACCGGACCGACTGCCAAAGTTATTGTCGAAAAAAGTATTAGAAGGATCCAAAGATGAAACCAAGAAAGTAGATTGGTCCGACGGTGGATCGAATCGTTTTGAATTAGGTGTTTCTTCTAGAACTAACATGGAACGAGGCTTATAAAATAAAAGCAATGTGTCACCATGGTGGATTTGAGTACCTGCATTAGCATAGACATTAGTTAATCCAGAAATTAACTGAAGGACCAACCGATCATTAGAAATTGGAGCGCCAAGTTGGATAAATGATTCGCCAAAGATTTGAGATTTTAAGAGGAAGCGTCAAACGATATCCATATGAACGTTGAAAAATTCGTGTTCATGGTAAAGATCGGGAATTTTTTGTTGTTAAAATATTTCACGTAAGCGATTTCAGCAATTTCTACGGTGCTTTCTTGCTCCAATATAGTGGTAAGAAAATTTTGGAGATGGGTGTCATAAATCTATTGTAAAATTATAACATTAATACTGAGCCAAAGATCGAAATCATCAAGCGAAAGACCACATGATCCAACACTTGATAAGCCCGAGCATAAATATTAAGAAGGATAGACCACGTGATGTATTGACTGATTTGTAGATCCAAGGTAATCTTAATAAAATTGATAATTTTAGGAACTACAAGAGTAGTTTGAGCAAGAAGATGGAATTTTGAGTCTTTTTCGCCGGACATTATATCAATTTGAAAAAAAAACGTACCAACTAAAAAAAAAAAAATAGTAAGTATAAAAAGAGAACCAAATGTTAATTTAGTGTTTTGATACCATAAAAGAATAAATCGGTTGATCTTTTTTTATTGACAAATAAATATATATACAATAGAGTCTTACATAAAAGTAGAAAAATATGGAAAAATATTTTTAAGATCAAATCAAATCATATAAGATATACGAAGATAAATAAAAATAATATTAAAATAATAAGATCTAAGAGTTCCTACTACTGGTAAATATTTCGGACTCGTTTGTAGACTAGTAAATATTTTATATTGGTATAGGACTAACAATCTTTTGTTGATAAGTATGAACTGATCGCTTATCATTGACCATATATTTTTAGACAGACACTCCATGAGTTTGAACTAACCGTAACCTAGAAGACACATTAATAAGAACTTGTTGCATCCACGAGCCCTTGCCGAATATTAATAATGTCACTTAATTTCTTAATATGACAATATATATATATATATATATATATATTATTATATATATATTCTATGTCTATAATATGACAAATTTAAAAAACGTATATAATATATTAATAAATATATTTCGAATGTTTTTAATGAATTAAAGAAACATAAAATAGGTAAATTGGATAAACATAGTGTAAGGAAAATATAGATTTATTAGATGGAAAAAAATCTGTTGATCTAAACCCTAACCAAAACTTGTTATTCCCCAAAGTTCATCAACAAATTCTCACATAAAAAAAAAAAAAAAGTAAAACATACCTTTGGAAAGAAGACTAAAGTAGAGAGAAATGCTTATAAGATCTTCTTGCTTTGCTATTCTTCTTTTTGTTGAATATGAAAAAAGTCTAAAACATCATATTTATAGCCTTGAGAAGTATGCTATTTAATAAACAATAATGTAGAAAATGTAATATTATTTCATAGATTTTTACCAAATGCTGTTAGGACATCTCCTTTATGCTTTGCAATGCATTATTCTTCTGTATGTATGTGTATACTTATAGTGTTCCTTTTGTGCTTACTTATTATGTTTTTTTAATTTAAAAAAATAGTACAATTAAACACTTTCCTTTTATATTAATAAATTTTTTATATATGATTTATATTTGATTATAACCTAACGTTCATTGCATTTATAATTTTTATATTTTTTGTATTAAGTGTATAAAAAATTATTATATAAAACTGTAAATCTATAAGTTGTCATTCTCCAATTATTAATTTTTAGAACAAGAAAAAAAACAAAGGATCACAAAATGATAAATAAAGTACATAATATATTATACAAAATAATATTTTATTTTATTTTTGGTTTTATACATTTTGCAATGGAGTCCTTAGATTCTTAGCCTTTTTTTCTTTAGGTTTATTGGTGTTGGTCCTTTATTTAACAAATAAAAATACCTGAATATCGAACTTTTTATAAGAAATTAGGTGCATTACTCTATTTTTAATTCTAAAATGTTTAACCAAAGAAATATAATCTGGCAAGTCAAATTAAAAATGATAGCTGACGTGGATAAATCTTCTCCTTTCAAGACGGTCGAGCTGGCCTTGTTTCTACACAGTTTAAAAATTATAAATGTACATTTCACTTAAAAAATATAATATAAAAATCTTTAATACTTAAATAAATAATTACTATTCACTACAAAAAATATTATTATATGTATCAAAACTCTTCGTCAATATTGAATAATCCCACCTTGAAATATTGAATAAGAATTACATTAAAGTTTTTTTTTTTGAAAATGTTAAAGTTAATTCGAAAGGCGCAGATGAACTGATAAAGAGCTCTACTAACTTGATCAAGGTCACGAGTTTTCAGTACCAAAGCCCTCCTCCATGGTTTCTCTAACACTGTATTGACTCATCCCATGGAATATCTACAATTGGGCAAGTTGCAGGGTCAACTTCCATACTCTGGAGTTGTATTACATCTGTAATACTTAGGTCATCAGTGACATCTTCCTCAGCTTTCCCAATGTACAATTCCCATTTGAGTTCAGGGCTTCGGACGATGTCCACAAAGGACTACCGCCCCAAGCAGCGGCACCATGTTTAGATTCCATTTCCTCTTGTACACTAGCCTCCATTTCCTCATCACAGGACATTTATGTATGATTCATTCCGTTTATGTTTCTTCAAACTCTACGAAAATGGTCAATTTCTCCAGTCGAGAATCGCGATTCAGGCAGAACATTCATTTCTAAGGATTTAATCTCTAATCCATATATGCACATGTTTAAAATTTGAGTTAGAAGCTTTCCTAACTTAAGTAAGACCAATCGGCTAAAACGAAAATTAGTATAAATGTAAATTAACTTAAATTTAATTAATTTTGAAATGTGAAATGTGATATTCTTACCATAATAAATTTTATCAATTTCGAAGTTAACGTTTTCCTTTTACTTTACAAGCTATTATCCTAGGATTTGTATGTATGTGAATACATTTATTTTTCCTTTTGTTCTGTTATGATATTCTTTCCTTTTCTTTTATATTTGAAAATTTGATATAATTAAGCAATTTTGTTTTCTTTCTACTAATAAAAATTTGGTAGATAACTTTTATATAAAAACCCTAATTCACATTTTTAAGTATATACATTTTTTTTAATATGATAAATTAGCTGATGAGAATATATGATAATAATAAAAAAAAATTTAAATCTTCATACCATTTGGGATTTTGCCCCAAATAAATAATGAAAAAAGAATGTTAAAATTTTAATTTCAAATTTTAGTTATACCATATTCTCATCAATTAATTTATCAAAATGTTCTTCATCCACTCTTAAGTAAACAAAGAAAAGTAAAATACCTACAAGAAAATAGAGGGAAATACTTATGCAATCTTTTACTTGCTCTCCTTCTTGTCATTGCATCTGAAAAAAATTAAGAACTATAGTAAGATTTTTATTCGAATGAAAGTTAAACTCTATAAATACAATTTGATATCCAAATTTAAAATAGTCAAATTGTGATGGTTCGAAAAACCAAATCCTTAATATATATATATATATATATATATATATAGCATTATTTTTTTAATTTGATCCCAATTTTTCTTTCTCTCGTGTATATATATATATACTTTGTTTTCAATCTTTTATAATTCAACACATTTCAATATTTTCAAATGGTTAGATTACCTTTTACAAAACAAGAAAAATAGAATTTTTATTACCTACATTCATAAATAATATTGTTTACTACTTGTGATATGACATAATAAACTAAATTATTTATAACATTAGTAACAAATTTGTAATATTACTATCTCTAATGATCCACATAAATATTGTCTCTTTATTAAAAGAAAAAACATTTTTTTTAAAAGAAGAAAAAACAAAATTAACCAACAAAACAAAAGATTACAATTAATATGTTTGACTAATGTCATATTTTCTAACATTTATTTGTCCTAAAAAAAAGTTAATTTGTTTTTCTAATCTGTCTTTGTAGTTAATCTTACACTTGTTTGTGGAACTCTTATAAGTGAACTATTGGTAATTCACAAATATAACTTATTGATATTCAAATATTATATTTAAATTTAAAATTATTTTAAATCATAAACGGTAATAAATAAGTTAGATTAGGTTTTGAAAATTAGGAAAGTAGAATCTTTATTACAAACATTCATAAATAATGTTGTTTAAGATATGATGTAATAAACTAAATTATTTATATTTTGTATTTTTTTTATAAAAAATTATTTCTATATTTTTTAAAAGTTTAGATATTTGAACTAAAATTATTATGTTTAAATTTGAAAAAAGTAAAAAATAATAATAATAAAATCCAAAACCTTTGTATATTCACAATTTTGTATTTAAATGGTACACTGATTCAAATCAAAAAATAATTTTTAATAGATTCAAAAATAATTTTTACTTTTTATTTCGTTATTTTATCAAATTTGTGACAATGAACAAAATTCACAAAATACTCAATTAAATCCATTAGATATGAAGTGTATATACCAAAACCCTTAGCCAATATAAGATTTAATCAGGAGTGAAAATTGGCTTAGGTTTAATTCAAGAATAGCAATTAAAATCAAAACTAATTCTCATCCAGAAATATTCTTCCTTTCTTGTTTTCCTTTTCTACCCAGAAATATTCTTCCTTTCTTGTTTTTACCGCTAATACAATTAAAAACTTTTATCTTATAGTAATAAAAATCCTATACTGTAATTTTTATATATATTTTATTTACAATATAACATTTTTATTGTATATATTGTACTTATTTGTAATTATATTTAAGAAATATTATTTAAAACCATAATCCATATATATATAATATTTTGTCCAAAAAAAAAAAAAGTTAAAATCTTGCAAATCAAATTGTAAATAATATATGAAGAGGACAAATATTTCTTATGTCATTTTTTTAGACTCACCTAAAATATATAATATCTTTAAAAAAAATATTATTAAAAATAATAATAATAATAATTAAAAAGAAAAAGAATCAACTATCTCATTTATTTCATGGTTTATATAGACATTAAAACCAACGAAATGGCAAAAAAAAATCCAATTTTACATTTCATATGGCCAAAACTAAGTTTTGTATTCTATTTTAATTTTAAAAAAATAATTAAAAATTTTATTTATCTATTTTCTTCTTGAAAAAAAAAATCTATGAAAGAACATACATTTTTTCCCTATGGTTAGGAATGGAATGAAAAAAAAAGGGTGAGGGGGGGGGGGGGGGGGGTGGTGGGGTTGAAAGAATGATAAGTTAATAAATCCATGATTGTTTGGGTATATTAACTATAAGATTGTTTTAAAAAAATAAAACAAAAAAAATTATAGTAAGTTAGTACAACATTCACTTATAATTCAAAAAGTTATAAATATTAAATACAACAAGACAAATGTAAAATAAATAAATGTAAAATAAAATATTTTTTAGATTTTCCTTCTTAGTCAAAATTTAACATTTGATAGTTTTTCATAAAAATGACATATTTTTTAATTAAAACATTGTGATTAGTTTGTTTTTTAAAATTTATGTAAAAAGTAACATTCTTACATTCCTAAAAAGATAAAATTAATAAATAAAAAATTTATATTGCATTTGTTATACATGTTTTAATTTTATGAAATGAAAGAAGAAAACGGGAACAATCAAAGTATTAAGAAAAAAATGTGGGCTATTTATATCAATTATCCCACATCGGCAAAAAGAATGGGGAATGTTCTATTCTAAGTGGTTCCAATGGATCTTGGAACATTGGGCTAAACAATTTTACGGGCTGATTTTGGTACTTACCTTTCTTGCCCATTAAAGTTAAGATGGATTTTCCCCAACTGAACCAATATCTGTACTTGGAATAGATCTTACTTTTCTAACATTTTTATAGGAATCTAGTAGCTTGAGATAATCGGTAAACTAACTCCTAACCTCAAAATTCATATATCCTTCAAGAAATCCATCGGACCAAATGATAATTGAGTGTTTGAATCTCCTAGGTGAATTATGTTGGATAATTTTGGGTCAGATCCTAACCTCAAAGTCCATATATGCTTCAAAAAATCCATCAGACCAAATGAACTACCAATATCCTGACTTAACATAATAACAAAGGACAAATCGGAATTAATTAAAGTCTTAGCAACAGTCTTCTAATCAAAGCATTATTGGAGATAGTAACCCATGAGTTGTGTCATATGGATATGGATTTGTTGTCTCCCACACGAAACTACAAACCCATTTTTAAAAGTAGACGACCCTCTATTATGCAACGCCAAATATAACTATTACCCCGAATCATATGAGCTTGAAGAAAAGATGTTTGAGAATAGTATTTTGCACGTAAATCACAGCAGTCATAGAGTGAAAAATTGAATCAATCGCCAACCTTGTTCAAAATTATTTAAATATTTAATTAAAAAATTTCATAATTATGTTAAAGATTTATAAAATTACAAATCTTGTAATATATCACTTAGATGTTTTTATTAATAAAATATTGTCCAAGTTCACCCAACATTTCTATGTGAAGTGCCTTTATTTATTTATTTTTTTTATAAAGAAAATAGCTTAACATTTGTGTATGAAAACCTTTTTAGATTTAGAAATTTAATAATTTTGTATATGTACGTTATATCATTAGTAATAATTTCTTTTTTATAGAAAGAGTTATTTTCCAATGCTTTAACTTTGTATTTTCACAATTTTGTATCTAAATGATCCACTGATTCAAACCGAAAAATAATTTCTAATGGATTCAAAAGTAATTTTTACTTTTTATTTCATTATTTTTTCAAATTTGTGAAGTGTATATATCAAATTTACTCAATTAAATCCATAGGTCTCAACTGTATGTATCAAAACCCTTCAAAAATTGGCTTTAGTTTAATTCAATAATAGCAATGTTTTGATATATATATATATATATATATAGTTTACCAAATTTGAAGTTAATGTTTTGATATAGTTTTAGAAATTTTAAATATGTTGTGCAAAAAAATTTAAAATCTTGCAAGTCAAATTGTAAATAATATCTGAGGAGGACAAATATTTTGTTTTTATATTAGTTTAACATGTCTTGTTCATAATTTGAGACTCATCTAAAATAGTTAATATTTTTTTAAAAAAAAGTTTTATTAAAAAATAATAATAATAATTAGAAGGAAAAACATCAACTATCTCAAAGTATATATACCCTAAAACCAATGAAAATGGCCAAAAAAATCCAATTTTACATTTCAGGTCTGCTAAAGTTAAATTGTTACCTCCTCTCTTTACCCCTTTTGCTCCACATGTGAAGATTCAATGTTTTGGTCATTTAGATGGATTAATCACATTTTGTGATCATATAACGACACATCTTGCCTCTTCATGCCCAATCCTCAATCCTATTGCAGCAAGACCACGAGTAAGTAAATATTTAATTACTAAAACTAGTTTAATCACTTGGTTCAAATATGTTCTTCAATTGCTCCTCACATATTTAGAGACTAGCCTCAACAACATTGGTCTACAAGAAAATTTGAGAAAGAAGTAGAAATTAGAAAAATTATTAATTAATAGTTAATATAAATAAATTAACTAGAAGTAGAAATTACCAATATGACAACATTGGAACCGGTAATGGAATTAACCTCACCGACATGTCCTGAATAAATCGGATTGTCTATTAAAATGCGAGTAATTCTAATATACCAAGAGGAGTAATCCTCGACTACATCACTTCCATCAACTGTTGTTGGCATTTTAGAAAGAACATGATTGTATCAATTTTTCTAATAATAAAGATGAGTCTGGTGATGTATCATCCAATCAATAGACATACTACACGTAATTAGCATTTGTGTAGTCAAGAGAGTTTACCTGAAACATGTTTTGAAATTGATTGATAAAGTCCAAATTGCCTAGTAACTCAATCATGACAATGGAGCTCTACAATTTCCCAACATATCAACGGTACATCAACTCCATATGTTCCGGCCAACTAAATATCTCTCTGGAAGATATTATAATCTCATTGTATGACATCCACAAAAACTACAATATATATGTATATATATTCGTAGTCATATGAGAGGTGGCCCTATCCATATACCAATGATCAGATAGAGGAGAGAGAGTTAATTTGTGAACTGCTGCATAGACATCAGTGGGTGTAAATTGGAAAGAGACAGTTGACTACTAGCCAAATGGGCTTGAGTCGGGCTGGTGGACGTGAGCCCAAAATACTGGAGGCCTGTGGAGAAGAAGCAGACAGCCCAACCCAAGGACCAGTTGGATAGGGGCAAGGTGGACTTGGCCAGGAAGCTTGTGAAGTGGACCAAGAAGAGGGTGAAGCCCACATGAAGGAGGAAGCCCAAGGTGGAGGCTGAGTCCAGTTGTGGGTGAGATGGCAACCCGCGAACAAAGATCATCCGGATCCGAGACCTAGAGAATTGAATGGGCGGATCGATTTCTATGTTGCTCCACCAAGTTGACGTCGGCCCTGCGGAGAAACCGCCGTCACGATGACCGGACCGCCACTGGAGTTGTTGTCTGAAGAATTATTAGAAGGATCCAGAGAGGTAACCAAAAAAGTAGATTGGTCTGACGGTGGATGGATCGTTTTGAACGAGTTGTTTCTTCCAAAACTAACATGGAACGAGCCTTATAAATAAAGACAACGTGTCACCATGGTGGATTTGAGTACCTACATTAGCATAGACATCAGTTAATCCAGCAATTAACTGAAGGACCAATCGATCATTAGAAATAGGACCGCCAACATTGGATAAATGATCCGCCAAGGATTTGAGATGCTAAGAGGAAGCGTAAAAAAAATTATTCATATGAACGTTGAAAAATTCTTATTCAAGGTAAAGAGCTCGAGAATTTTGTTGTTAGAACCAAAGATGAATCAGGAGCGAAAGAGACGAGGCCTTAGAAGAAGAGGTTGGAATTATGTGATCCAACACCTCATAAGCTCGAGCATAAATTTTAATAAGGTTACACCACGTGATGTATTGACTAATTTGCAGATCCAAGGCAATCTTAATAAAATTGGTAATATTAGAAACTGCAAGAGCAGTTTGAGCAAGAAGATGGAAAGATTTTTAGTCTTTTCCGCAGACATTATATCAATTTTGAAAAAAAATATAAACTAAAAAAAAAAATAATAATAAGATAAAAAGAGAACCAAAATGTTAATTTAGTTCTTTGATACCATGAAAGAATATAATATTTTGCTATTTTTTTATTAACAATGAAAAATATATATACAACAGAGTCGTACATAAAAGGTAGAAAAATAAAATAAAAAATATTTTCGAGATCAAATCACATCATATAAGATATACAAAGATAAATAAAAATAATATTAAAATAATAAGATGTAAGAGTTCCTACTAGCTGGTAAATATTCTCTTGACTCATTTTGTAGACCGATAAATATTTTACATTGGTATAACACCAACAATCTTTTTTGTTGATAAGTATGAATCGATCGCTTAGCAATCTTTTGCATAATATATTAGGCTACCTCAATATGTAAATCATATTTCTTTATATATGAAATTCTCTAATTTTAAACAAAAAAAAAATTCATGTATTTGTAAAGTAAATAACATTAAAATAAAACATTAATGTAAGGGACTAAATTTTATTTTCAAGAATTCAAGCTCAATATCATGACAAATGAATATATAAATTCTTAAATATTTTTACATAGATATTTATTATTATCCAAATAAAAAATTGTGAACTTATATTTTGAATTTTTTCTATTTTGAGACGATAGAAAATACATTATCTTGTTCAACAAATACATGAAATTAATGGAAGTCTTAGCAACAACCAACACTATCAAATCTTCTAATATATCACACTATATTAAATTGAGAAGCAAGGATATCAAAGGAATTAAAAACAAATGATAAGAACCAACTTAAAACATAGAAATTAAAATGAAAGAGTATTTCAAATTATTACATTAATTAAGAAAAAGTACTTCTGTTCAATATAAATAAATAAATAAATAAATATATCATGAGCAAGAAATGTTATTTGAAAACCTTAATATTTTTAAGCCCTTTAAACAACATCACTTATTTCACTATGCTTCTCCTCTTAAGTTGGTTTTGGTAGCTCATCTAATGCAGCCTTCTGTTTAACTTTTCTAGCATAATGCAATAGAGAATTTTTATGACATTGCACTGTCTCTATGCTACAATTCTTTAAATTTTCAATCTTCCTCTTTAAGGATTCTAAATCGTTGCTCATACTCTCAATTATTTCATATTTTTCTTTCTCAAAGTTAATCAATTGTGCAATGAAATCTTTAGCCTCTTCTAGTTTTTTCTCAAAGTTGGATAATGGGCTTGGACGATACAATATTTATCGAATTGCAGTCTTATTGTGAGACTCAACTAACTCAATAATGTATGAATATAGATAGCACTTTCTTAAAGAATGCTACTCATCATTTTGGTTGATATTTTTCATCAAGGGCTTGCGAATCGGAAGGCTTCTGAAATCAAATACAATTAAACACTTTCCTCTTGTAGTAATAAAAATTATATACTGTAATTTTTATATATATTAAATTTACAATATAATATTTTTATTATATATATTATTAGTTTATATTCTAATACATAGTTTATCATCTAACATTCCCTTGTATATATTGTATTTATTTGTAATTATATTAAAAAATATTATTTAAAATTATTTAAATGTTTTGTTCTAAAAAAAGTTAAAATCTTATAAGTCAAATTGTAAATAATATCTGAGGACAAATATTTCTTTTTTATGTCAATCTAACATGTCTTTTTGAAATTTAGCTAAAATAATTAATAATTTAAAAATGTATATTAATAATAATAATAATGAAAAGGGCAAAAAAATCAACTATCCATTTATTTCAAAGTTTATATAAACCCTATAACCAACTAAAACCAACGAAAATGGCAAAAAAATCCATTTTTACATTTCATACGGCCAAAACTAAGCTTTTGTATTTTATTTTAATTTCAAAAAAATAATTAAAAATTTTATTTATCTATTTTCTTCTTTAAACATAAATGTATGAAAAAACATACCAAAATCTTTAGGTCTTCAAATCTTTAATAACAATTGGACCTTTGATTCACATATCATCAAACAACATATTCTTAAACATTTTCATAATGTGTATTCAACACAACATTCCTTCTCAAAACTAGAACCTAAACTTTATTCACATTCCTCATAACACTCACTATTTCTCAAAAAGAAATACAGCATGCTTTATTCTAGTTTAAACATCATAAAAGTCCTGAGCCTGGTGAACTGCATCCTTTTTTTCTTTAAACAAACCTGGAATCAAACACAACATCAAGTTAGTACAATGATCTTGAATTTCTTTACCAATATTAAAATGTTCTTGAATTTCTTTACCAATATTAAAATGTCTGATCGTTTAAATAACACTTACATTTTCTTAATTCCTAAAAGTGACAATCATAATTCTATAAATGATTTCCAACTTATTAGTTTATGTAACACTAGCTATAAGATTATTATTAAAATTCTATCTTCTAGACTAAGAACAATTATGCCAAATCATATTTCTCCTATGCAATCAGCCTGCTTACCTAATAGAAGGGTCGCGGACAATACAGTTAATGTGCAAGAAGTTCTTTATTTTTTTAAAACTTCTAAAACTAAAAAGCATCATATAGTTATTAAAACATATATGAAAAACGTTTTTGACAGTTTGGAATGGTCATTTCACTACAATAAAATTTCATTTTAGCAACAGTCATATTTATCGAAAAACGGTCGCAAAATGACTTTAATGTATTTGTAGAATAAAAATATTAAAATAAAACTTCAATGTAATGGACTGATTATTTTTTAAAGAATTTATGGGTAAATATAAATTCTTAAATGTTATTACATATCAATAATATATCATTACTTAGATATTTATGTTATCGAAATAAACAAACGTAACGATGACATTATATTAAAAATATTTTTTATTTTTAAGAGAATTGAAAATACGTTATCTTGTTGAACGAGCACAAAAATTAAAGCCCTAGAAATAACCAAAGCAATCAAATCTTCTAATATATCAAACTATATTAAATGAGAAACAAAGATATCAAATATATTAAAAGCAAGTGAAAAGAACCAACTTAAAATATAGAAATTAAAATGAAAGAGTATTTGGACATATTACATTAATTAAGAAAAAATATTTATGTTCTACATAATACTTATAAAACAATGCTAATTGCAGATTTAAATTATAAATATATCCTAAAATGTAAACAAACAAAAAGGTAATATCCATAACAAAACATAAGCAAGAAATGTTATTTGAAAACCTTAATATTTTTAAGTCCTTGAAACAACATCACTTATCTCTCCATAATACAACATTTTCACTTATGATGTAAAGATGAAGTAAGATTAGAATTCAATCCTAATTGGAGACTATTTGGAGCGTTGATATTCTCAGTTTGATTAAAATATGAATTAGTACAAATATTTTGTCAAATAAAAAAAATAAATAAGAATAAAAAAAGTTTTTTTTCCCCAAAATATTTGTAGTGTATATAAACAAAAAAAGGAAAAGAAAACTTTAATGTAAGTATGGTATATTCACTTCTTTAACCTTAATTTATGATTTGTTTCCTTTTTTCAAAAAATGGTATATTCTCCTTTGACTCTTGATTGCTAACTAACTAGTTAATTAGTACCTATTACAAATATAATTCTATTATATAAAAATAAAAATATATTTTGCTAAATCTTGTACTATATTAAGCAATATTATATAAGTTAATAAAAAAATTAATCAAGTAACATTTAAAATAAATATATATATATTTTTCCTAAATTAGAATTATCTTAAAAAATCAAAGGAGAAAATATTGTCAACAAATAAAAAAAAAAAAAAAAAAGAGATACATTGAATGTGAATACCAATATGGTTAGCAACTATTTTATATATATATAAAATTGAAATTAACTTTAAATATATATAATATATATATATATATATATATATTATTGGAAAAAGAAAATAAAACAAAAACATATTTTATAATTAATACATTAAGTGACAACAGAAAAGTTGACAATGATAATATTGGCAAATATGGAGAGAGAAAATATGGCAACAACTATTTCACAAATTTTCAACGTGGAGATTTTGGAAATGTTGTCCCACAAAATTAATTACCAAATAAAATATTATTATCGATATATAATACAATATCTTGTTCAATAAATACATGAAATTAATTAAAGTCTTAACAACAACTAACACAATCAAATCTTCTAATATATCAAATTATATTAAATGAGAAGCAAGGATATCAAAGGAAAAACAAATAATAAGAACCAACTTAAAACATAGAAATTAAAATGAAAGAGTATTTCAAATTATTACATTAATTAAGAAAAAGTACTTGAGTTCAATATAAATAAATAAATAAATAAATAAATATAAATATAAATATAAATAAATAAATAAATAAATAAATAAATAAAAAAAATATATATATATATTAAAATGTAAACAAATCATGAGCAAGAAATGTTATTTGAAAACCTTAATATTTTTAAGCCCTTTAAACAACATCACTTATTTCACTATGCTTCTCCTCTTCAGTTGGTTTTGGTTGCTCGACCTCGTCATATAATACAACTTTTTGTTCAACTTTTTTGGCATAATGCAACAGAGAATTTTTATGACATTGCACTGTCTCTCAGCTACAATTCTTTAAATTTTCAATCTTCCTCTTCACGGATTCTAAATCGTTGCTCATAATCTCAATTATTTCATATTTTTCTTTCTCAATGTTAATTAATTGTGCAATAGAATCTTTAGTCTCTTCTAATTTTTTCTCAAAGTTGGATAATGGGTCTGGACGATACAATATTTATCGAATTGTAGCCTTATTGTGGGACTCAACTAACTCAATAATGTATGAATATAGATAGCACTTTCTTGAAGAATGCTACTCATCATTTTGGTTGATATTTTTTCATCAAGGGCTTGCGAATTGGAAGGCTTCTGAAATCAAATACAATTAAACACTTTCCTCTTGGAATAATAAAAATTATATACTGTAATTTTTATATATATTTTATTTACAATATAATATTTTATTATATATATTATTAGTTTATATTCTAACATTCTCTTCTTATATTGTATTTATTTGTAATTATATTAAAAAATATTATTTAAAATTATTTAAATCTTTTGTTATAAAAAAAAAGTTAAAATCGTGCAAGTCAAATTGTAAATAATATTTAAGGACAAATATTTCTTTTTTATGTCAATCTAACATGTCTTTTTGAAATTTACCTAAAATAATTAATATTTTAAAAATATATAATAATAATAATAATAATAATAATAATAATAATGAAAAGGGAAAACAAAATCAACTATCTCATTTATTTCAAAGTTTATATAAACCCTATAACCAACAAAAACCAACGAAAATGGCAAAAACAAATCCATTTTACATTTCATACGGCCACAACTAAGCTTTTGTATTTTATTTTAATTTCAAAAAAATAATTAAAAATTTTATTTATCTATTTTCTTCTTTAAAAAATAAATCTATGAAAAAATATACCAAAATCTTTAGGTCTTCAAATCTTTAATAACAATTGGACCTTTGATTCACATATCATCAAACAACATATTCTTAAACATTTTCATAATGTGTATTCAACACAACATTCCTTCTCAAAACTAGAACCTAAACTTTATTACCATTCCTCATAACACTCACTATTTCTCAAAAAGAAATACAGCATGCTTTATTCTAGTTGAAACATAAAAAAAGTCCTGAGTCCGGTGGACTGCATCCTTTTTTTCTTCAAACAAACCTGGAATCAAACACAACATCAAGTTAGTACAATGATCTTGAATTTCTTTACCAATGTTAAAATGCCTGATCATTTAAATAACACTTACATTTCTTTAATTCCTAAAAGTGACAATCATAATTCTATAAATGATTTCCGACTTATTAGTTTATGTAACACTAGCTATAAGATTATTATTAAAATTCTAGCTTCTGGACTAAGAACAATTATACCAAATTTTATTTCTCCTATGCATTCAGCCTGCTTACCAAATAGTAGGGCCGCAGACAATACAATTATTGTGCAAGAAGTTCTTCATTTTTTTTAAACATCTAAGACTAAAATGCATCATATATTTATTAAAATTGATATGAAAAAAGTTTTTGATAGTTTGGAATAGTCATTTCACTACAAGAAAATTTCATTTTAGCAACGGTCATATTTGTTGAAAAGCTGTTGCAATATGACATTTGTGACAGATTTGTAACAAATATGACTGTCGCTAAAAACGTTGTTGCTGATAACGGCGATGTTAAGATTCAGTTGCTATTTGTGATATATTCGTAATTATGTATGCCCGTCACTATTCGCAACTAGGTACACCCGTCACTTATGACTGAGAAGACATGAATTCAAGACATGGTAGAGACAAAAATCGTCGCATAGGTATTTTAAAATATATATATATATATAATACAAATAATTATACATCTAAAAAGTCATTCTAATAATAATAAATATGTATAGTATGTTAATAATAAACATTTTAAATATCATCCTAATAAAAGTAGTAGGCAACCGAGATTTAGTAGTACATCATATGATCATCTTGAGTGATAGGAGACAGATTTGGCAGAACTTTTAACGGAGCCCGAGGATAAAGAAACTTATGAATGCTCTTTAAATCGATCGGCTTCATTCTGAAATGTATATAAATAATTAATAAAATAGTTGTAAATACTAATCATCATCTATAAATAGAGAAGAGAAACATTATCATTGTCTTCTTGTCCATATCCATAATATCATGATCATGAGTGCTAAGACATGGATTTGGTAGAACTCTCGGAGCTCAAGGATGAAAACAATTAGTGAATAATGCTCATTAAGTCAATTGGTGTCATCCTGAAATGTATAAACATAATTATTAATTACATGCATAAAATAGATGTAAACACTAATTATGATGTGTAAATAGGGAATAAAATACTACCATTGTCTTCTTGTCCATGTTCTTGTAGTTGTATTACTCAAAAGAGAGAAGATAATTTCATCAAGAACAAGTTTAAGGCACTAAAACCAAATCAAAATAATTGTTTGGATAATAAATAATTTACTTTAAAAAATCAAGTTGCTAAAATATGAAGGCCGTTGCAAATCTATGTCGCTAATTGCGACGACTCTAAATATTGTAGCAAATATGTGCCGCTAATTGTAACGAATTAGAAGTCCGTCGCAAATGTGTGTCGCTAATTGCGACGATTAAGGGATCCGTCACAAAATTCATCGTGAATGACAACGATTAAGAAGGCGGTCGCAAATTCTGTCGCAATTCGCAATGGCTTAGTAAGCGGTCGCAAATTTTATTTTAATTAGCAATGACATAGTAGACGGTCATAAATTCTGTGATAATTAGGGATAACTTAGTAAGCGGTCGCAAATTCTGTCGTTATTAGCAATGACTTTCAGGCCGTGTCCATCACTAAATCCAATTTTTCTAATAGTGTTTGTTCGGGAGGTGCTTCAGTTTTACAATTTCTATTCTCATTTTATCTATCTAATTATGGAATGTATTTCAAGTTCTAGATTATCTACTCTTATAAATGGTCAATCTATTGTGAAATTATTTTTTGTCAAAATTTTGTTTTTAGATATAAGTATGATTATATATATATATATATATATATATATATATATTGATTCTGCGAAAATCGGTCTAGCGATGTGTGATTGTTATCCGGCGTCGTTTAAAAGTCTCTACCAACACTCCTCAGTTTGGAATACTGTTTACTCGCTGTTTTTGGTTATGATACCCCAAGCGATATCTGCAAAACAAGGAGGTTCAAGACGGAGAGTGAGGGACCTCCGATGAACCCTCCGACGGTCAAGTCAATATTCAGAATATTGACTGAAGATTTAGGAGGTTTTGATAGAGAATTGATAGGAGTATCTGGCCTTACCTTTTGCCCTCATAAGGAAGGTATTTATAGGAAAGGACGAGATGTTATAGAGAATCTGATATTTGTCAGATTCTAAAATATCCCCTTTCAATAGATATATGGGAAAGATATTTACCTGAATAATCTTTTAAGTAACTGTCGGTCATAAGATATTATTCGTGGAAGACTCTCGAAGAACTTGGACCAACTGATAATCGAGATCTTTGCGCTGCAAGATCGGAGGAACAACCCCGCACTTCATCCTAGTTCTGCGGACTGGCGGAGACTTGGTGGGCTCCATGGGCGGAGTCATGAAGACACGTCACCCATTTTACCCATGAGTCAGACTGAGGTTTTTACGACCTCTCAATATATATATATATATAATATATATATATATATATATAATAAATTACTCAAGACTTCAACAATTCAAATTATACCAAAATTAAATTAAAAAGGTAAAGGTAAATTTTACACACACACGTGTGTATATATATATATAATCACAGAGTTCATGTATTTGTAGAGTAAAAATATTAAAATAAAACTTTAATATAATGGACTGATTTTGTTTTTAAAGAATTCATGGGTAATATCGTGACAAATGAATATAAATTCTTAAATATTATTACATATCAATAATATATCATTACTTAGATATTTATGTTATCGAAATAAAAAAATGTAACGATGACATTATATTAATAATATTTTTTATTTTGAGAGAATTGAAAATACATATCTTGTTAAAGCCCTAGCATAACTAAAGTAATCAAATCTTCTAATATATCAAACTATATTAAATGAGAAGCAAAGATATCAAATACATTAAAAGCAAGTGAAAAGAACCAACTTAAAACATAGAAATTAAAATGAAAAAGTATTTGGACATATTATATTAATTAAGAAAAACTACTTATGTTCTACATAATACTTATAAAACAATGCAAATTGCAGATTTAAAGTATAAATATATCCTAAAATTTAAACAAATGAAAAGGTAATATCCATAACAAAACATAAGCAAGAAATGTTATTTGAAAACCTTAGTATTTTTAAGTCCTTGAAACAACATCACTTATTTCACCATAATACAACATTTTTACTTATGATGTAAAGATGATGTAAAGATGAAGTAAGATTAGAATTCAACATTAAGTGTAGGACAACAGAAAAGTTGATAATGATAATATTGGCAAATATGGAGAGAGAAAAGATGGCAACAACTGTTTCACATATTTTCAACGTGGAGATTTTGAAAATGTTGTCCGACAAAATTAATTACCAAATAAAATAAAATATCAAAAAATAAAACAGGTAAAAGCACAAAATTTCAAATTAGACAAGTGATGTTTACTTTTCTAAAAATAAGTGATGTTGTATTATTTCAAATAAGCTAAACAACATCACTTATTTCAAACAACATCACTTCAATTGATTTTGGTTGCTAGACGTAGTCGTCTAATGCAGCCTTTTGTTCAATTTTTCTAGTATAATACAATAGAGAATTTTTATGGCATTGCACTGCTTCTCTACTACTTATGATTTCATAAGACTATGTTAAGGTATATATAGAATACATTTATATTTTATTCTATCAAAGAAAAGATGTATGATCATTTCAACCTCATGTTGGCAAAAGACACAAAGACGATTCCCTTTGAATCTATGATAAAGAACCTGTAGCAAGCAAACTTCAAGCCACCCGCCAAAGGAAGTGGTGAACCTTTGGAGGAACCCTCATAGCTAGCCAATATCCTGACTTAATAGAATAAACCCCATTCGCAGTAAAGTTTCAAACAAAAGTATCCTTCGAAAGGAAAGCAGAAATCGGAATCTGCATAATAGCTTTGATAGTCTCTTCACCAAACCATTGTTGGAGAAAAGATAGATTCCACAAGAAATTTCTGAAGTCAATAAAATCAGAAACACAATATAATTTCGAAACATTCTCCTGATTTAGTAAAGGTTGTTGGAACGGACAATCAGGAATCCATGAGTCGTGCCATATGGATATGAATTTGTCGTCTCCCACATGAAACTATAAACCCTTTTTTAGAAATGGATGACCCTCCATTATGCAACACCAAATGTAACTGCTACTCCGAGTCATACGAGCTTGAAGAAAAGAAGTCTTGATAGTATTTTGAGCGTAAAACAACAACAATAGAGTGAAGAAATTGAAGCAATCACCAAACTTGTTCCATATTACTATCTCTAATGATCCATATAAATATTGTCTATATATTAAAAGAAAAAAAAAAATAACCAACAAAACAAAAAATTACAATTAGTATCTTTGACTAATGTCATATTTTCTTACATTTATTTGTCCTAAAAAAAAAGAAGTTTTTTCCCAATATCTCTTTCTAGTTAATCTTACACTTGTTTGTAGAACTCTTATAAGTCAACTATTGTAATTTACAAATATAATTTACTAATATTCAAATTTTCAAATATTATATTTAAAATTTAAAATTTATTCGATATTATAATCTATAATAAATAAGTTAGATTACGTTTTTAAAACAAGGAAAGTAGAATCTTTATTACCAACATTCATAAATAATGTTATTTAAGATATGATGTAATAAACTAAATTATTTATATTTTGTAATTTTTTATAAAAAAATTATTTCTATATTTTTTAAAAAGTTGAGATATTTGAACTAAAATTATTATGTTTAAATTTGAAAAAAGTAAAATAAAAAATAAAAAAGATAAAGAAAAATCCTTCACCATTGTATTTTCACAATTTTGTATCTAAATAGTCCACTGATTCAAACCGAAAAATAATTTCTAACCGATTCAAAAGTAATTTTTACTTTTTATTTTATTATTTTGTCAAATTTGTGAAGTGTATGTATCAAATTTACTCAATTAAATTCATTAGGTGTGAAGTGTATGTATCAAAATCTTTCGCCAATATAAGATTTAATGAGGAGTGAAAATTGACTTTAGTTTAATTTAATAATAGCAATTAAAATCACAACTCATTCTCATGCTTGAAACTACTTACTTACACACACACACACACACACACACACACACATATATATATATATATATATATATATATTGTAAATCTTTTGTCCAAAAAAATTTAAATCTTTCAAGTCAAATTGTAAATAATATTTGAGGAGGACAAATGTTTTTTTATATTCGTTTAACATGTCTTGTTCATAATTGGAGATTCATCTAAAATAGTTAATATTTTTTTAAAAAAATATTATTGAAAAATAATAATAATATTTAGAAGGAAAAATATCAACTATCTCAAGGTATATATACCCTAAAACCAATGAAAATGGTCAAAAAAATCCTTCTTTACATTTCAGGTCTATTGAAGTTACATTGTTTAGATGGATTAACCACATTTTGTGATCACGTAACAACACATCTTGCCTTGTGATGTCCAATCCTCGGTCCTATTGCAGCAAGACCAAGAGTAAGTAAATATTTAATTCGACTAAAACTAGTTTAATGAGTTGGTTCAGATATGTTCTTCAACTGCTCCTCACATATTTGGAGACTAGCCTCAACAACATTTGTCTACAAATTTGAGAAAGAAGTAGAAATTTTAAAAATTATTAATTAATAGTTAATATAAATAAATTAAATAAAAGTAGAAATTACGAATATGACAACATTGGAACTCGTAATGGAATAGATCTCATCGACATGTCCTCTATAAATCAGATTGCCTACTAAAATGCGAGTAATTCTAATATACCTAGAGCAGTAATCCTCGACTACATCACTTTCATGAACCGTTGTTGGTATTTTAGAAACAACATGATTGTATCAATTTTCCTAATTATAAAGATGAGCTAGGTGATGTATCATCCAATCAATAGACATACTACAAATAATTAGCATTTGTGTAGTCGAGAGAGTTTACTGGAAACATGTTCCGGAATTGATTGATAATGTCCAACTTGCCTAGCAACTCGATCAGGAATGTGGAGCTCTACAATCTCCCAACATATCAACGGTACACCAACTCTCCATATGTTTCAGCCAAAGAAATATCTCTCTGGAAGATATTCATAATCTCATTGTATGACATCCATTAAAACTACAATATATATGTATATATATTCAATTGTATTGTCATAAATATTAAATTATATATTAAATTGAAATAGAAATCACTTGATTGGGGGACATTGGGTCATTTTAATCTTGATAAGTGATAAGAACATGGGTCGATAGTTTTTTGAGATCAAATTTCACTTGCCACCTTTCTCCGTGCGGTGCTAACTTTGGTAAAATTGGTAACTCAAATCGAATATTTGGTTGTAATAAGGGAAGATGCTCCCATGCCCACAACTGTAAAACAAAATTATTAAAAGTAATATTAGATTCAACTTTCAATTTAATGTAACTTTGAAATTTTTTAATATTTAAATTAAATATTACCCGAAGTAGTACCACAGAGACTTGAAATTTTACATGCCTCACATTTTGATGTCATACACATTGATCGATACAAGTAAGCAAGAACGTCACTACTCCAACTTAAATTCCCAGCGTCCTTCAATTCTTCTAAATGAAGGAGATACTTAAGGTTAGTTCTATTACCTGTACGTACGTTCAGTGAATAATAAACCACCGATCAATAATAGTGTTAACGATTGTGAGTACTGCAATAAACGATCCTTAGATGCATCGGGTGATAAAGCAATCGCCAAATACCTATCTAAAACAGCCTTCCTCATTTTGTTACACTATATTTCATCTACTCTAGGTTTAAAATCCAAAAGCCCCTCACATAAATCTTGCCAATATTCTATACCACCCACATCCTTGGCCTAATAATAGGCTCTCCATCAATAGGTAGACCTCATAACATTGCAATATCTTGTAATATAATAGTCACCTCACCACATGAGAGGTGAAGTGTATGTGTCTCTGGTCTCTACCTTTCTACAAGTGCAGTAACTAAACTATGATGAACCATAAAATATCCAACACGTGCTACCCCTCCAAATCCCGCAATATCTAATTACTCCCGCACTCTAGTTGGAGCCATGGTATACAACTCAAAAAAACCTAGAATCAAACCTCCTCACAACTAGTGAATTCTCATCATCTCTTTTACACCATCCCATATTAAAGACGTCCTATGATCATTGTGCTCATCAAGACAGTTGCCTTTATCGAACATAGATTACAGCTTCAAGAGAACTCGTCATCTATCTTAACATAAATGTGGATATTAATTAGAATGTCTCATTCATAACATGAGTCTTGTTGAAAAAACAATTATCTCTTTCCTACTAGGTAACCTGCCACATAAGGAAAATAACATTATTAACTATTTTAAATAAAACATTAACATAAAAAAAGTTCGTTCAAAAAGAAAAAGGATAGCCCAATTAAGAAAAATCAGAAATCAACACAGGGAAAGAAGGTCAATCACCTAACACAATAGATGGAAAACATACACACAAACAACATCCATCCTAGCATTCAGAGGTTTTTTCACACATAACTTTCTCATCCCAAAAAATCAATACTATATCTCAAGAAAAAAATGTCAATGATATAAATTCTCTTAACATCATCATAATAAGATCCTAAAAGACAAAATGATTTGTAACATCTAAAACTAGCACTAGTGACCAAAGAAAAGAGAGAAAGAGGAAGAGAATAGAAACCAAAGAACTACATACATATAACTTCAACCTATTTCTATCAGAATAGCTTACTGAAATTAGATTCTAAATACGAAAGAAAAATAATGATGAGCTCAAACAAAAAGGACAATCAGAAATCAATGCGGGAAAACAATGTCAAACAGACAACACAAAAAATAGAGGAAATTAGGCAGAAAATGAATAATATATAACAAAATCCAACATATAAAAGAATAATTTTAGCAAAAAATACACTACAATTGCTAGGGACAACTCAATTCACATCCGAAGATTTTCCAAAGGAAGGCTAACAAGCCTAGTTGAAAAACAAAGACATTCAATGTGGTTGGAAACTTCTTGATATAATAACACACATTAAAACTTCTGGATATAATAATCACATAAGCAAAATTATCATTTTGCATGCTACAAAGCCATCTATTTTATTTATTTTTAATTGTACTGAATATTAAATCCATATTGAAAGACAAACATAAAGTAGAAAGAACACTTTTACCACAACATCTGGATATATATCACGATATAACCTCAGTAGTTCTAACTAGAAAGTCAACACAATGGAATAACCATATATCTTATGGTAAATCTGAAAACATAATTTAAAAAATAAAAAATAAACATAAATTTAAAAGGAGAAAAAAGACAAGTCGTACTTACTTTAATTGTGCAATATCAGTGGTTTGTTTAGTTATCGATGTCATACGTTGTTTAGTTGACGTCGGACGTTGTTTAGTTACTGCGTCCATACTAATGCTTCTTTCAATTGAACTATTGGGTGGACTAGGGTTTTTGTCGGGAGCTGGATTGGAGAAGAAAAGGAAAAAATAACAAAGAGAAAAGGGAAAAAAGAGAGGAAAATAATTAAAATAAAATTTATTTAAAACATATATAAAAGTAAAATAAAAGGAAATATGGAAACCACGTCAAATTGGAATGGAAGGAAAAAATTGAAAGAAGAGAGAAACTAGAGAAAGAGAAAAAGAGAAAAGAGAAAAATTTTAATTTATTTTAGTGGGTTTCAGTAGGATTCATTTTCTGAATGAGTCAAGGTCAGATTTAGAAATAGTTTTACAAACAAGGTTAAATCGGGACCATTTTAAAAAAGTTGAGTTATTTTGGAAAGAAAACTTCCAAAATTAAATTAATAAGCTATAGGAAAATTTTACACATATAATATAATCACAAAGTTCATGAATTTGTAAACAAATTTGGGAGCTTTTGATAACTGAACAATTCAGCACAAAGTCAGCTCGAGGCATGTTGGTGCAGAGAAGATGTCATTGAGCATAGTTACCGTGGTTAGATGTTTGGAATTTTAAGGGACCACGGCGAGCTTCATTTACACTTGTTGAACAACATAGCAGATATCAAGTCTGGTGAAGGTCAAATATTGAAGAGCAACAATAAAATGATGGTATTTAGTCAGATCAAGATAAAGAGAACCAGATAATTGACTAAGCTTGGATTTAATATCAACAGGCATAGAAGCGTGCTTGTAGGTAGACATGTTGGTACAATCAATAATTTCTCGAGCATGCTTCTGTTGGGATAAAAATAATTCAGAGGAAGTACGAGTGATAGATATTCCCAAAAAATAGTTCAAGGGACCCAAGTCCTTCATAGCAAATTTAGAATCCAAAAGTTCCATAATAGAGTCACAAAGAGCTGGAGAAGATGCAATGAGAATGATATTATCAACATAACGAAGAAGATAAACCATATCAGTACCTTGACAAAAAATAAATCAAGAATGAACATAATCAGCAAAATGCTTGTACTATGCACGAGGAGCCTGTATAAGACTATATATAGATTTTCTAAGTAAACAGACATGATTAGGGTGATGGGAATCATGAAAACAAGGTGGTTGCAGCATGTCAATAGTATTAAAGAGTTGGACATAGAGAAAAACATGTTTGACATCTAACTAATGATACACCAAGATTTATAAAGAGCAAAAGTGAGAATTGTGTGAATAGTGGTATGCTTGACCACGGTAGTGAAAGTTTCACCGCAGTCAACACTAGTTTGTTGTGCGATACATACCCAACGGGGCGAGCTTTGTGACGCTCAAAAGAGCCATCAGATTTGGTTTTGTACCTGAAAATCCATAAACTATGAATGGCATTAGCGGTAGCAGGACGAGGAACAAGTTCTCACATCTTATTTTCAATAAGAGCATCAAACTCATCTTGCATAGCCAAATTCTCATTAGGATCCCCAAGATCAATGAGAAGATTTTTAGGTAAAGGAGAAATAGAAAAAAAAAATAATTGTTTGGGTTTAAAAATGCCATGACGGGCTATAGTCATTATTTGGGAAGAAAGAGATGAAGGTCCAAGATCAGTAGGTCGCGGGTCAGGTTGTGGCCCAAGAGCAGAAGCTGGATCCGAGGTGAGTAGGGGAGCCAGGTGCGTCCGCGGATCAACGGCTTGAGTGGATTGAGGAGGAGCAGAAATGAATTGGGCTGCGGGTGACCTAATAGCAGATGGGTCAGGGCTGAGAATCGCAGGCGGGCTTGAGGGAGCATGGGTTGTGGACTGGGCTGGAGATAAAGAAGGTGGGCTAGAGTTTGCAGATCGTTCCAACAAAGAAGAAAAAAATAGAGGAGGGAAATCTGTAGAGAGAGAAGGTTGTTGCATAGACGAAAAATAATTAGAAAATCTAGACATTTTATTAAGACATGGCAGGAAATAAGCACGAGGAAAATGGAAATTTAGACTCATCAAATAAGACCTGGCGGGAAATAAAATTTTTATTAATAGATAAATCTAGACATTTGTAACCTCTATGATTCGGAGGGTACCCCAAAAAGACTATGGAGTGGAGCGAGCCTGCACTTGATTACAAGAGGCAGAGGAAATAAGAGGAAAATAGAAACAATAAAAATTACGTAAATGATGGTAAGTTGAAATTTTATGATAAAGAAGGTACGTAGTAGTAAGAAAGTATCTAGTGAGGGAGGGAAGAATATTTAACAGATAAGTGGCCAAGTGAAGGCATATGACCAAAAAGAGGAGGGAACAGAAGTATGAGAGAGAAGATTGCAGATAATATTATTTATGATGCGGATTTTGCGTTCAACATTGTCATTTTTGGAGGAGGCATTTGAGTAGAAGTAACTTATGGAAAAAAATTGAAGTTTAATAAATTCCTAAAGGACAAAAGGAACATAAAGGTTCCTGATTATTAATACATGGAATAAATTGAAGCTGACGAAGGGAGTGAAGAATAGCGGGACACAGATGACCAAGCTAGTTATGCCACAACGCAGGAGAAAAAGCAGCAAAGGAAGAGGACAACAAGGAACGAAGGGAAGGATGATGCATGAGAGGGTAGAGATCACCGGAGCTGTTACAGTTCAAAAGGGGGAGACCTGTCTCAAAATTCTTAACAAAAAAAAAAACAAAAAAGATCAAATTAAACATAAACATTGTTATCAATAGTGAAATGATGGAATGAAATAAGATTTTTAATTAAAGGGGAGCATGTAAAATATTATTTAAAGATAGAGGGGGAGAAGAATTTGGTAAAACAATATGCCCAAGACCCTTAACTGGAGTAGTATGACTGTTGTCAACAATAATATGATGAGGATTGCTTAAATTGGAATAAGACCAGAGAATATCTCTATTCGTAGTCATATGAGCGGTGGCCCAGTATCCATGTACCAATGATCAGATGGAGGAGAGAGAGTTAATGTATGAACAACTTCATAGACATAGTGGGTGTAAATTGGAAAGAGATAGTTGATCCACTAGCCAAATGGGCTTAAGTCTGGACTGGTGGACGAGCCCAAAATACTAGAGGCTTGTGGTGAAGGAGCAGACGGCCCAGCCCAAGGAGCAGTTGGATAGGGGTAAGGTGGACTTGGCTAGGAAGCTTGCGAAGTTGACCAAGAAGAGGGTGAAGCCCACATAAAGGAGGAAGCCAAGGTGGAGGTTGAGTCCAGTTTTGTGGGTGAGATGGTGACCCGCGAATGAAGATTATCTGGATCCGAGACCTAGCGAATTGAATGGGTGGGTCGATTTCTGTGTTGTCCACCAAGTTGACGTCAGCCCCTGCCAGAGCAACTGCCACTGCGATGACCAGACCGACCGTCGGAGTTATTGTCAAAAATTTTTTTAGAAGGATCCAGAGCGGCAACCAAGAAAGCAGATTGGTCCGACGGTGGATCAAATCATTTTGAATGAGTTGTTTCTTCCAGAACTAACATGGAATGAGCCTTATAAAATAAAGGCAACTTTTACTATGGTTGATTTGAGTACCTACATTAGCATAGACATCAGTTAATCCAGAAATTAATTGAAGGACCAACCGATCATTAGAAATGGGAGCGCCAACGTTGGATAAATGATCCACCAAAGATTTGAGATTTTAAGAGGAAGCGTCAACAAAATTATCCATATGAACGTTGAAAAATTCTTGTTCATGGTTAAGAGATCGGGAATTTTTGTTGTTAGAAAACATTTCACGTAAGCGATTTCAGGCAATTTCTAAGGTGCTTTCTTGCTCCAATATAGTGGTAAGAAAATCATTGGAGATGGTGCCATAAATCCATTGTAAAATTATAACATTAATACGGAACCAAAGATCAAAATTAGAAGTGAAAGACCACGTGATCCAACACCTGATAAGCCCAAGCATAAATATTAATAAAGATAGACCACGTGATGTATTGACTGATTTGTAGATCCAAGGTAATCTTAATAAAATTGGTAATTTTAGGAACTACAAGAGTAGTTTGTGCAAGAAGATGGAAAGATTTTGAGTATTTTTCGCTGAACATTATATCAACTTTGAAAAAAAAACCTACAAACTAAAAAAGAAAAAATATTAATAAGATAAAAAGAGAACCAGAATGTTAATTTAGTGTTTTGATACCATGAAAGAATATAACTTGTTGATCTTTTTTATTGACAGTGATAAATATATAATACAATAGAGTCGTACATAAAAAGTAGAAAAATAAGGAAAAATATTTTCAAGATCAAATCAAATCATATAAGATATACGAAGATAAATAAAAATAATATTAAAATAATAAGATCTAAGAGTTCCTACTAGCTGGTAAATATTTTTGGGACTCGTTTTGTAGACTAGTAAATATTTTATATTGGTATAGGACCAACAATCTTTTTGTTGATAAGTATAAACCGATCGCTTATCATTGACCATATATTTTTAGACAGGCCCTCCATGAGTTATGGACTAACCATAATCATAGAAGACACATTAATAAGAACTTGTTGCATCCACGAGCCCTTGCGGAAAGAAGTCTCCGAATTGTGGAACTCCTTTTTGTAGGGACTAGGGATACTTAACAATCTTTTGTATATTCTATTAGGCTACCTCAATATGTAAATCATATTTCTTTATATATATATATATATATATATATATATGAAATAATCTGGTTTTAAACAAAAAAAAAATTCATGTATTTGTAAAGTAAAAACATTAAAAGAAAACTTTAATGTAATAGACTAAATTTTATTTTTAATTCATGCGTAATATCGTGACAAATGAATATAAATTCTTAAATATTATTGCATGTCAACAATATATCATTATTTAGATATTTACGTTATCAAAATAAAAACTTGTGAAGCTATATTTTGAATGTTTTCTATTTTGAGACAGTAGAAAATACATTATCTTGTTCAAAAAATACAAGAAATTAATTAAGGTCTTAGCAACAACCAACACAATCAAATCTTCTAATATATAAAACTATATTAAATGAGAAGCAAGGACATCAAAGGAATTAAAAATAAGTGAGAAATTATTTGTAATTATTAGTTTATATTCTAATACATAGTTTATCATCTGACATTCTCTTGTATATATTGTATTTATTTGTAATTATATTAAGAAATATTATTTAAAATTATTTAAATCTTTTGTTAAAAAAATAGTTAAAATCTTGCAAGTCAAATTGTAAATAATATTTGAGGATAAATATTTCTTTTTTATGTCAGTCTAACATGTCTTTTTGAAATTCGCCTAAAATAATTAATATTTTTAAAATATATATAAATAATAATAATAATAATGAAAAGGGAAAACAAATCAACTATCTCATTTATTTCAAAGTTTATATATACCCTATAACCAACAAAAACCAACAAAAATGGCAAACAAAATCTATTTTTACATTTCATACCGCCAAAACTAAGCTTTTGTATTTTATTTTAATTTCAAAAAAATAATTAAAATTTTTATTTATCTATTTTCTTCTTTAAAAAATAAATCTATGAAAAAACATACCATAATCTTTAGGTCTTCAAATCTTTAATAACAATTGGACCTTTGATTCACATATCATCAAACAATATATTCTTAAACATTTTCATAATCTGTATTCAACACAACATTCCTTCTCAAAACTAAAACCTAAACTTTATTCCCATTCCTCATAACACTCACTATTTCTCAAAAAGAAATACAACATGCTTTATTCTAGTTTAAACATCATAAAAGTCCTCTGCCTGGTGGACTGCATCCTTTTTTTCTTCAAACAAACCTGGAATCAAACACAATATCATGTTAGTACAATGATCTTAAAATGCCTGATCATTTAAATAACACTTATATTTTCTTAATTCCTAAAAGTGACAATCATAATTCTATAAATGATTTCCGACTTATTAGTTTATGTAACACTAGCTATAAAATTATTATTAAAATTCTAGCTTCTAGACTAAGAACAATTATGCCAAATCTTATTTCTCCTATGCAATCAGCCTGCTTACCTAATAGAAGGGCAGCAGACAATACAATTATTGTGCAAGAAGTTCTTCATTATTTTTAAACTTCTAAGACTAAAAAGTATCATATAGTCATTAAAATCGATATGAAAAAAGTTTTTGATAGTTTGGAATGGTCATTTCACTACAAGAAAATTTTATTTTAGCAACGGTCATATTTGTCAAAAAGCCGTCGCAAAATAACATTTGCGATGGATTTGCAACAAATATGACTGTCGCTAAAAACGTTGTTGCTAATAGCGACGACGTTAAGATTCGATTGCTATTTGTGATAGATTTGTAACTATATGCGCCCGTCACTATTTGCAATTATGTACGCCCGTCACTTATGACTGAGAGGTCATGAATTCAAGACATGATAGAAACAAAAATCGTCTCATATATATTTTAAATATATATATATATAATAAATTACTCAAGACTTCAACGTTTCAAATTATACCAAAATTAAATTAAAAAGGTAAAGGTAAATATGACAAATGAATATAAATTCTTAAATGTTATTACACATCAATAATATATCATTACTTAGATATTTATGTTATCAAAATAAAAAAACATAACGATGACATTATATTAAAAAAACTTTATTTTGAGAGAATTGAAAATACTTTATCTTGTTGAACTAGCACAAGAATTAAAGCCCTAGCAATAACTAAAGTAATCAAATCTTCTAATATATCAAACTATATTAAATGAGAAGCAAAGATATCAAATAAATTAAAAGCAAGTGAAAAGAACCAACTTAAAATATAAAAATTAAAATGAAAGAGTATTTGGACATATTAGATTAATTAAGAAAAAGTACTTATGTTCTACATATTACTTATAAAGCAATGCAAATTGCAGATTTAAACTATAAATATATCCTAAAATGTAAACAAACGAAAAGGTAATATCCATAACAAAACATAAGCAAGAAATGTTATTTGAAAACCTTAATATTTTTACGTCCTTGAAACAACATCACTTATCTCACCATAATACAACATTTTTACTTATGATGCAATTATGATGTAAAGATGAAGTAAGATTAGAATTCAATCCTAATTGGAGACTATTTGGAGCGTTGATATTTCCAATTTGATTAAAAATGAATTAGTACAAATATTTTGTCAAATAAAAAAAATAAATAAAAGTAAAAAAAGTTTTAATGTAAACAAAAAAGGAAAAGAAAACTTTAATGTAAGTATCGTATATTCACTTCTTTAACCTTAATTTATGATTTGTTTCCTTTTTTCAAAAAATGGTATATTCTCCTTTGACTCTTGATTGCTAACTAACTAGTTAATTTACTTGAGTACCTATTACAAATATAATTCTATTATATAAAAATAAAAATAAATATTGCTAAATTTTGTACTGTATTAAGCAATATTATATAAGTTAATTAAAAAATTAATCATGTAACATTTAAAATTTTATATATATATTCTAAATTAGAATTACCGTAAAAATCAAAGGAGAAAATATTGTCAACAAATACAAAAAAAAAAAGAAGAAAAAAAGAGATCCATTGAATGTGAATACCAATACGGTTAGCAACTATTTTATATATATATATATAATTGAAATTAACTTTAAAAAAAATATATTATTGGAAAAAGGAAATAAAAAAATATTTTATAATTAATACATTAAGTGTAGAGAGAACAGAAAAATTGATAATGATAATATTGGCAAATATGGAGAGAGAAACGATGGCAACAACTATTTCACAAATTTTCAACGTGGAGATTTTGGAAATGTTGTCCAACAA
Source organism: Asclepias syriaca (assembly GCA_027405835.1). Classification (NCBI taxonomy): domain Eukaryota; kingdom Viridiplantae; phylum Streptophyta; class Magnoliopsida; order Gentianales; family Apocynaceae; genus Asclepias; species Asclepias syriaca. The sequence continues at coordinate 238,427 of JAPHNG010000648.1, forward strand.
AATTAATTATCAAATAAAATAAAATATCAAAAAATAAAAAAGGTAAAAGCACAAAATTTCAAATTAGATAAGTAATGTTTACTTTTAAAAAAATAAGTGATGTATTATTTCAAATAAGGTAAACAACATCACTTATTTCAAACATCACTTCAGTTGGTTTTGGTTGCTAGACGTAGTCGTCTAATGCAGCCTTTTGTTCAATCTTTCTGGCATAATACAATAGAGAATTTTTATGACATTGCACTGCCTCTCTGCTACAATCCTCCAACTTTTCAATTTTCCTCTTCACATATTCTAAATCGTTGTTCATACTCTCAATTATTTCAGAATTTTCTTTCTCGAATTGTAGCCTTATTGTGGGACTCAATTAAACCAATATTCTATTTCCAATCCTTTAGATATTTTTTCATAACAATGTATGGATATGGATAACACTTTCTTGAAAGATTTTGTTCATCATTTTGGTTGATATTTCTCATCAAGGGTTTGCGAATCTGAACGCTCCTAAAATTAAATACCGAAGGATCGCCATCATCCATGACCTTCGGGACCTGGTGGTATCATTCATTTCTTGGGGTGCTTTTCCTTTCTTTTTATTGTTCATGATTTCTTGCAAAATATGGGAAAGAAAAATAAACTTTACAAGTTCTAATAATAATGTTATCTTTAACTTAAAACATAACTTTGGAAAAATGTAAGGCCTATAGTATCATATTTCTAAATTTTTTCCATATCAAAACTCACGTTATCTTTGTTCATAGGGTATTCTTTTGTAAGGCCTTTAGAAAGACTAAGGCCCAGATCATTGGGCTTTGAGATTCTCGGCCCAACGAAATTAATTTATGTATTTTTAATTCAACAATAAAATATGGATTCTCACACGAGAGATACGGTTTTGAGTCCCTCCAACGGAATTTGTAATATACTTTTTTTTTGTTATGAATCCCGAAGATTCATTACATTAATGGATGTCCATCATCCCAGAAAATTACGTAAGACATGATGGATCATGGATGTCTGAGCTACATTCCGCTTCAGTTTCCAGTAAATTGAAAGAAAAAGATGAAGGGTATAGTGGTCAACAATGAATACTATATATATATATATGTATATAATAGTGGGTATTCCACTCAATTAGTGGAGTCATTAAAATATAGTTGCACTACCATATGTATCTCTATATAAGGGGACTTCTCCTCTCCTTGTTGAATTATCCCTTCAATAAATTTCTTCCCGAGACTCTCTCAACTCTCTCTCCTCTCTCTCCCCCCTTATATACTTATATATATATACAACACCTATTGCCATAATATATGTATTATATTATATATAATTAATTTTATAACACGTTATCAGCATGAGTCTCTACCACCGGGTAAAGTAATTTTAAAATTTATTTGAAGATCAATCAGGTACGTTTTTACCGGTACGTATTCTATTATTATTATGTCAAATTTTATTAAACTCAAATTTGTGGTTCTTCATGTCACCGTAAAGAATTATTTGTTATGGACACTAGATGCCTGAATGCATCTTGCCACAACGGGTCTGGCAGACACCGTTATATAAAATAATGTGTCATCAACACAAGATCGTGTCAAAGCTATAGGCTTTGAAAAATGAATAAATTACAGTGAAAGAAAAATTCGACCACCAGAAGATGGTCGTTCTCCCAAAAGCACGGTATGACTGGTTGCACATGAGGTTGCAAGATTTTAAATCCGTGAGTGAGTATAACTCCTCAATGTTTAAAATAGTTTCATAGCTGAAAATATGTAACGGATGATGATATGCTGGAGAAAACATACTCCACTTTTCATGCCACGGATATTGTCCTGCAGCAACAATATCGTGAGAGAGTTTTAAGAAACACTCTAAATTAATTTTTGTCTTCTGCAAAACAGAATAATGAATTACTGATAAAATATCGGCCTACTAGCCTACTCTATTCCCTGAAGCGAATATTATTAGAAATCATGATCCCAGAAGAGATCGTGATCATAGTAGTGGTCGTTACCGTGGTCATGATCATGAACGTCGTGATAAATTTGGCCCTTATAAACGTGATAATAATTTAGGTGCCAAAAATATTTATGACCACCTTAAGTGGACAAAACATAATGAGAAAGGAAATATTGTTCCAAAAATTATGAGGACATATGTTATCGTTGTGGCATGAAAGGTCACTGGTCTCGTGCCTGTAGCACGACAAAATATCTTGTTGACTTATTTATCAAAATTTGTCTCATGAAATAAATAATGACGATCTTGAAGATCTTGAAGATCTTGATGTTGATGTGGCTCACCTGGATGTTACTGATCTTTTCGAACATCCAAAAGAAATAATTGACCACTTGATTGGAAATTAAAGTGTCCAAAAATAATTAGAATATTAATGTTATATGTTTATATTACTTTTGTAATTATATGCTTCATTTTATTTATGTAAAATTTTGTTAATAAAACAGATGGCTGTTGTTCAATTTTCTGAAATGAACAACAATATCGAAAGTGTCTGTCTTATTGACAGTGGAACTACGCACACCATACTAAAATACGATAAGTATTTTTCTCACCTGAATGTGGGAGAAACATGTGTTACCACAATAAATGGTAGTGCAAAACTTATTGAAGGCTCCGGAAGAGCTAATATAATATTACCGGGAGGAACTATGATTGCTATTGATAAAGCATTATATTCCTCAAAGTCTCAAAGAAATTTATTGAGTTTTAAAGATATCCGACGGAATGGATATCATGTTGAGACTATGGAAGAAAATAGTCATGAATATTTGGGTATCACAAAAGTGACATCCGGTAATAAGGTTTTGTTGGAAAAACTACCATCTCTATCATCTGGCCTATATTATGCAAAAAATAAATGCTATTGAGGCGCATCATTTAGTAAACCAGAAGTTTACTAATCCCGTTACTTTTAAAGTTTGGCATGACCGTTTGGGTCATCCGGGATCAATTATGATGCGAAAAATTATCGAAACAACGCACGGTCATCCTTTGAAAAATCAAAGGATTTTGACTTCTGATAAACTTTCATGTGCTGCATGTTCCAAAGGAAAATTAATTATAAAACCAGCACCATTGAAAGTAGGAGCTGAAAGTCCTACATTTCTAGAACGGATTCATGGAGACATATGTGGACCGATTAGTCCACAATGTGGGCAGTTTCGATATTTCATGGTTTTGATTAATGCATCGACCCGATGGTCGCATGTTTGTTTAATATCAACTCGCAACCTGGCGTTTGCGAGATTACTTGCCCAAATAATTCGCTTAAGAGCGCAATTTCCTGATTATCCTATTAAACGAATCCGTCTAGACAATGCTGATGAGTTTACTTCACATGCATTTAATTCTTATTGCATGTCGATTGGAATAATTGTTGAACATCCTGTAGCTCATGTTCACACAAAATGGTCTAGCCGAATCATTTATTAAAAGGCTGCAATTAATTGCTAGACCATTATTAATGAAAACGAATCTCCCTACAGCAGCCTGGGGACATGCAATTTTACATGCTGCAGCACTTGTGCGTTTATGACCATCGAATTATCATAAATTTTCTCCCATACAATTGGCTTTTGGTTCAGAGCCAAATATTTCTTATTTGAGAATTTTTGGGTGTGCTGTATATGTTCCAATTGAACCACCCCAACGGACAAAAATGGGTCCACAGAGAAGATTGGAGATATATGTTGGGTATGACTCCCCGTCCATTATAAGGTATATTGAACCTTTGACGGGGGATGTATTTACAGCAAGATTTGCTGATTGCCATTTTGATGAAAATTTGTTTCCCAAATTAGGGGGAGAGAATAAATGGCATAAAATTGAACTTGCGTGGAAAACTTCTTTGAATCATTTAGATCCACGTACAAATATAAATGAACTTGAAGTTCAAAAGATTATACATTTGCAACAAATTGCAAATCAACTGCCAGATTCTTTTGCTGACTCCAGCAGAGTCACTAAATCGCATATTCCAGCTATAGATGCTCCTATACGGATAGAAGTTCCTGAAGGACAGAAAATTAATCTTATAGCTTTCGAATCAAAAATACGTCAGAAGCGTGGCCGACCCCTTGGTTCCAAAAATAAAAATCCTCGAAAGAAAAGAGGAACAAATGATCCAGAACATCATATTGATGAAGAGGAAAACCAAGGGAGAACTGATGAAAAGATTCCAACTATAAATGATGATGAGAATTCTGAAATCTCAATTAATTATACCAGTTCTAATCAAAGTTGGGATCGAAGAAACGTTGTTATTGATAATGCTTTTGCATACAACGTAGCCCTTGATATTTTCAAGGATAATGAGGATTTAGATCCTTTATCAGTTGAGGAATGTCGGCATAGAATTGATTGGCCTCAATGGAAAGATGCGATTCAATCGGAGTTAAATTCGCTTGCAAAGCGAGAAGTTTTTGGACCTGTAGTCCAAACGCCAAAGGATATAAAACCTGTTGGCTATAAATGGGTGTTTCTGTGAAAACGAAATGAGAATAATGAAGTCGTAAAATATAAAGCACGACTCGTCGCACAAGGCTTTTCACAAAAGCCAGGAATTGATTATGATCAAACTTATTCACCCGTTATTGATGCTATTACACTCCGATATCTTATAAGTATGGCAGTTCATGAAAAGGTGGACATGCGTCTAATGGATATTATTACAGCTTATCTTTATGGAAGCCTTGAAAATGAAATTTATATGAAAATCCCTGAAGGATTCAAATTACCAAAGGCTTCTAAAGGCCCTCATGAAAATTATTCTATCAAATTACAGAAATCAATATATGGGCTTAAACAGTCTGGACGCATGTGGTACAATCGCCTTAGTGAATTCTTGTTGAATTCAGGATATAAGAATGACCAAATCTGTCCATGTGTTTTTATTAAGAAAACAGATTTTGGTTTTGTGATTCTTGCTATATATGTTGACGATATCAATCATAGGAACTCCAGAAGAGCTTCGAGAAGCTATAGATTGTTTGAAACGAGAATTTGAAGTTAAAGATTTTGGAAAAACAAGTTTTGTCTGGGCTTCAAATTGAACATATGAAAGATGGAATTTTTGTTCATCAGTCAACATATACAGCTAAAGTATTGAAAAGATTTTTCATGGATAAAGCATATCCATTGAGTATTCCAATGGTCGTGAGGTCGCTAGATATAAATAAAGACATATTTAGACCTCGAGAAAATGGTGAAAAACTACTTGGTCCTGAAGTACCATATTTGAGTGCTATTGGTGCATTGATGTATCTTGCAAATAATACTCGACCTGATATAGCATTTGCTATAAATCTATTAGCAAGATTTAGTTCTTCACCAACACGACGACATTGGAATGGTATTAAACACGTCCTTAGATACCTCCAAGGGACAATTGACCTCGGATTATTTTATTCAAATGTAAATAATCCAGAACTGATTGGATATGCAGATGCGGGTTATCTTTCTGATCCGCATAAAGCACGTTCTCAAAATGGTTATTTATTTACATATGGTAATACTGCTATATCATGGCGCTCCACGAAGCAAACAATAGCAGCAACCTCTTCTAATCATGCTGAGATAATAGTCATTCATGAAGCAAGTCGAGAATGTGTATGGTTGAGGTCAATGATACATTATATTAGAGAGAGTTGTGGTTTATCCTCCAGAAGAGAGATTCCAACTCCTCTATATGAAGATAATGCAGCCTGTATAGCTCAATTAAAGGGAGGATATATTAAGGGAGATAGGACGAAACACATTTCACCTAAATTCTTCTTTACTCATGAGCTTCAAAAGAACGGTGAAATTGATGTGTTTCAAATTCGATCGCGTGATAATCTTGCAGATATATTCACTAAATCTCTTCCGACAGCAACCTTTGAAAAATTGAGATATAAAATTGGTTTGCGTCGATTTAAAGATTTCAATAAATCATCTCATCAGGGGGAGAAATCTACACATGAAGAATAGTGTACTCTTTTTCCTTCACTAGATTTTTTTTCCACTGGGTTTTTATTTAGTAAGGTTTTAACGAGGCCTATTCTTTATGTAATGGACATCCAAGGGGGAGTGTTATGAATCCCGAATATTCATTACATTAATGGATGTCCATCATCCCAGAAAATTACGTAAGACATGATGGATCATGGATGTCTGAGCTACATTCCGCTTCAGTTTCCAGTAAATTGAAAGAAAAAGATGAAGGGTATGGTGGTCAACAATGAATACTATATATATATATATATATATATATTATATATATATATGTATATAATAGTGGGTACTCCACTCAATTAGTGGAGTCATTAAAATATAGTAGCACTACCATAGTATATCTATATAAGGGGACTTCTCCTCTCCTTGTTGAATTATCCATTCAATAAATTTCTTCCAGAGACTCTCTCAACTCTCTCTCTCTCTCTCTCCCCTTATATACTTGTATATATATACAACACCTATTGCCATAATATATGTATTATATTATATATAATTAATTTTATAACATTTTTTCTTTTTGCTTTATATTATATATATATATATATATATATATATATATATAAATTTATTATTGTTATCAATTAAATAGAAGAATATTATTTTTTTAAATAAAAGATAAATTTAAAATTTTTTTTATATGGAACTCATGACTTTTTTTACTTGATATATATATATATATAATATATATATATATATATATATATATATTTATTTATTTATTTATTTATCATTACTATCAATTAAATAGAAGAATATTTTTTTAAAAAAAGATAATTTAAGATATTTTTCTCTTTATATGGAACTCATAGATAATTTTAAGATATTTTTCAATTATAAACTAAGTTACATTTTTTTCTAAGAAAAAAAGACAAATATATATTATATAACTTGTAAATTAGAAATAAAAAAAGATATAGTTGACTGTTATAAATATATCCATTTTGCCCTTGGCTAGGTATATGTGGCTAATCTCCAAGTTGTACTAATAATTAATACAGATAATTATTTTAGTGCAAAAAAGGTTAAAGGGATAAGGATAAAAGGTTTAGTCTTATTTTGCTTTGATACGGCACCGGCTCCGGCATAGAAAAATGCTTATAAGATCTTATTTTGCTTTGATCTTCTTCGTTTTTGTTGAATCCCAAAAAAAAAAACAAAACATCATATATATATATATATATATATATATATATATATAGCCTTGAGAAGTAAAGCTATTTATGAAAACAATAATGTAGAAAAGAAATGTGATATTATTTCATAGATTTTTTATCAAATTTGCTGTTAGGACGCTGTCCTTTAAACTTTACAATGCATTGTTCTACTGTATGTATGTGTATACTTATAGCTTTCTTTTTGTGCTTAGTTATTATGTTTTTTTATTAATTAAAAAAAATTGAACAATTAAACACTTTCCTTTTATACTAATGAAAATTTCTATATATGGTTTATATTTTAATTATGATCTAACATTCATTGTATATATCAATTTTATATTTTTTGTATTAAGTGTATCAAAATTATTATATAGAACAATAAATCTTATATATAAGTTATCAATTATTTATTTTTAGAACAAGAAAAATAAAATAAACAAAGGGTCACAAAATGATAAATAAAGTACATAATACATTATACAAAATAGTATTTTATTTTTTATTTGGTTTTATACATTTTGCAATGGAGTGCATGCAACACATTACTTAGATTCTGAGCTTCTTTATTTTTTTTCTTTTTTTCCCTTTTCTTAGATTTATTGGTGTTGATCCTGTTTTTTAACAAATACAAGAATTGGATATTGAACTTCTTATAAGAAATTAGGTGCAATAATTTATTTTTAATTTTAAAACTTGACCAAAGAATTATAATATGGTAAGTCAAATTTAAAATGAAAGCTGACGTGGATAAATCTCCTACATTCAAGTAGGTTGAACTGGCCTTATTTCTAGAGTATAGAAACACAATTTAAAATGATAAATGTACATTTCATTTTAAAAAACTAATATAAAAAAATTTTTAATACTTAAATGAATAATTACTATTCACTAAAAAAAATTATTATCGTATATATCAAAACTCTTTGTCAACATCACTTATCTCACTATGCTCCTCCATTTCAGTAGGTTTTGGTTGCTCGACATCGTTGTCTAATGCAGCCTTTTATTCAACCTCTCTGCTACAATCTTTTAACTTTTCAATCTTTTTCTTCATGGATTTTAAATCTTTGCTTATACTTTCAATTATTTCAAAATTTTCTTTCTCAAAGTTGATTAATTGTGCAATGGAATCTTTAGCCTCTTCTAGTTTCTTCTCAAAGTTGGATAATTGATCTAGACGATACAATATTTCTCGAATTGTAGCCGTTTTATGAGACTCAGCTAGCTCAATAATGTATGAATATGGATAGCACTTTCTTGAAAGATTCTGCTCATCATTTTGGTTGATATTTCTTATCAAGGGCTTGCGAATCGGAAGGCTTCTGAAATCAAATACTTGAGGATCGCCAACATCCATGATTTCTTGGGATGCTTTTCCTTTCCTTTCCCTGTTCATGATTTCTTGCAAAATATGAGAAAGAAAAATAAACTTTATAAGCTCTAATAATAATGTTATCTTAATTTAAGACATATAAGAAAAGAATTGAAAAGGTGTTAGAATTTATTTACATTCTTTTATTGAAATATATATATATATATATTATATATTATCATATTAAGAAATTAAGTGATATTTATTAATATTTTATTTTATTTTTTTATAGATATCACTTAACTTCTTAATGTGACAATATATATATAATATATATATATATATATATATATAATATATATATATATCTCTATAATATGAAAAAATTTAAAATACGTATATAATATATTAATAAATAATTTTGAATTTTTTAATGAATTAAAGAAATACATAAAAACAAGTAAATTAGATAAAGATAGTGTAAGGAAAAGTATAGATTTATTAGATGGAAAAAATATCTGTTGATCTAAACCCTAACCAAAACCTTGTTATCCCCAAAGTTCATCAACAAATTCTCACATAAAAAAAAATAAAAAAATATGAGAGAGAGTAAAACATACCTTTGGAAAGAAGACTAAACTAGAGAGAAATGTTTATAAGATGTTCTTTGCTTTGCTATTCTTCTTTTTTGTTGAATATGAAAAAAGACTAAAACATCATATTTATAGCCTTGAGAAGTAATGTTATTTAATAAAACAATAATGTAGAAAAGAAATGTAATATTATTTCATAGATTTTTTACCAAATTTGCTATTAGAAGGTCTCCTTTATGATTTACAATGCATTATTTTTCTTTATGTATGTGTATACTTATAGTTTTTCCTTTTGTGCTTACTTATTATGTTTTTTTTAATTAAAAAAATAGTACAATTAAACACTTTCTTTTTATATTAATAAATTTTTATATATGATTTATATTTTGATTATAACCTAACGTTCATTGTATATATCATTTTTATATTTTTTGTATTAAGTGTATAAAAAACTATTATATAAAACCGTAAATCTATAAGTTATCATTCTCCAATTATTAATTTTTAGAACAAGAAAAAAACAAAAAACAAAGGATCACAAAATTATAAATAAAGTACATAATATATTATACAAAATAATATTTTATTTTTTATTTGGTTTTATACATTTTGCAATGGAGTCCTTAGATTCTTAGCCCTTTTTTTTATGTTTGTTGGTGTTGGTCCTTTTTTTAACAAATAAAAAACCCTGAATATCTAACTTTTTATAAGAAATTAGGTGCATTACTCTATTTTTAATTCTAAAATGTTTAACCAAAAAATTATAATCTGGCAAGTCAAATTAAAAATGATAGCTGACGTGGATAAATCTTCTCCTTTCAAGACAATCGAGCTGGCCTTATTTCTACACCGTTTAAAAATGATAAATGTACATTTCACTTAAAAAAAATAATATAAAAATCTTTAATACTTAAATAAATAATTACTATTCACTACAAAAAATATTATTATATGTATCAAAACTCTTGGTCAATATTGAATAATCCCACCTTGAAATTTTGAATAAGGATTACATGAAAGTTTTTTTTTTTTAAATGTTAAAGTTAATTCGAAAGGCGCAGATGAGCTGATAAAGAGCTCTACTAACTTAAGCAAGGTCACGAGTTTTCAGTACCAATGCCCTCCTCCATGGTTTCTCTAACACTGTATTGACTCATCCCATGGAATATCTACTATTGGGCAAGTTGGAGGGTCAACTTCCATACTCTGGAGTTGTATTACATTTGTCATACTTAGGTCATCAGTGACATCTTCCTCAACTTTCCCAATGTACAATTCCCATTTGAGTTCAGGGCTTCGGACGATGTCCACAAAGGACTACCGCCCCAAGCAGCGGCACCATGTTTAGCATCCATTTCCGCTTGTACACTAGCCTCCATTTCCTCATCACAAGACATTTATGTATGATTCATTCCGTTTATGCTTCTTCAAACTCTACGAAATTGGTCAATTTCTCCAGTCGAGAATCGCGATTCAGGCAGAACATTCATTTCTAAGGATTTAATCTCTAATCCAATCGGCTAACTTAAGTAAGACCAATCGACTATGATATTAGAAGCTTTCCTAACTTAAGTAAGACCAATCGGCTAAAACGAAAATTAGTATAAATGTAAATTGACTTAAATTTAATCAATTTTAAAATGTGAAATGTGATATTCTTACCATAATAAATTTTATCAATTTTGAAGTTAACGTTTTCCTTTTACTTTACAAGCTATTATCCTTGGATTTGTCTGTATGTGAATACATTTATTTTTCCTTTTGTTTGCTATGATATTCTTTCCTTTTCTTTTATAATTGAAAATTTGATATAATTAAGCAATTTTGTTTTCTTTCTACTAATAAAAATTTGGTAGACAACTTTTATATAAAAACCCTAATTCACATTTTTTAATCAAATACCGCATGCTCATCAATAAACCATAACACTCTAAATAATAACTAAAATTTGAAATTTAAACATTCTTTTTTCATTGTTTATTTGGGGCAAAATCCCAAATGGTATGAAGATTTAATTGTTTTTTATTATTATCATATATTCTCATCAGCTAATTTATCAGATTCAAAAAAAAATGTATATACTTAAAAAAGTGAGTATCCTCATCAATTAATTCATCAAAATGTTCTTCATCCACTTCTTACATAAACAAAGAAAAGTAAAACATACCTACGAGGAAATAAAGAAAATGCTTATGCAATCTTCTTTTGCTTGCTCTTTTCTTGTCATTGCATCTGGAAATAATTAAGAACTATAGTAAGATTTTCATTCGAATGAAAGTTAAACTCTATAAATACAATTTGATAGCCAAATCTAAAATAGTCAAATTGTGATGGTTGAAAAAACCAAAGCTTAATATATATATATATATATATATATATATATAATATATAAGCATTATTTTTTTAATTTGATCCCAATTTTCTTCTCTCTCGTGTATATATATATACTTTGTTTTCAATCTTTTATAATTCAACACATTTCAATATTTTCAAAATGTTAGATTACCTTTTACAAAACAAGAAAAATAGAATTTTTATTAGCTACATTCATAAATAATACTGTTTACTACTTGTGATATGATGTAATAAAGTAAATTATTTATAATATTAGTAACAATTTTGTAATATTACTATCTCTAATGATCCACATAAAAATTGTCTCTTTATTAAAATAAAATAAAAATTAAAAGAAGAAAAAATAAAACAAAAGATTACAATTAATATGTTTGACTAATGTCATATTTTCTCACATTTATTTGTTCTAAAAAAAGTTTAATTTGTTTTTTCAATATCTCTTTGTAGTTAATCTTACACTTGTTTGTGGAACTCTTATAAGTGAACTATTCGTAATTTACAAATATAACTTATCGATATTCAAATTTTTAAATATTATATTTAAAATTTAAAATTTATTTTAAATCATAAACTGTAATAAATAAGTTAGATTAGGTTTTGAAAATAAGGAAAGTAGAATCTTTATTACAAATATTCATAAATAATGTTGTTTAAGATATGATGTAATAAACTAAATTATTTATATTTTGTAATTTTTTATTTATAAAAAATTATTTCTATATTTTTTAAAAGTTTAGTTATTTGAACTAAAATTATTATGTTTAAATTTGAAAAAAGTAAAAAAATAATAATAATAAAATCCAAAACCTTTGTATATTCACAATTTTGTATTTAAATTGTACACTGATTCAAATCGAAAAATAATTTTAACAGATTCAAAAATAATTCTTACTTTTTATTTCGTTATTTTATCAAATTTGTGACAAAGAACAAAATTCACAAATTACACAATTAAATCCATTAGGTATGAAGTGTATGTATCAAAACCCTTCGCCAATATAAGATTTAATGAGGAGTGAATATTGGCTTTGGTTTAATTCAAGAATAGCAATTAAAATCAAAACTATCTCATCCTTGAAACTACTTTTATATATATATATATATATATATATATATATATAATAAAAAACTTTGACAACATATTCTTGTATCTATCTCTACGTATGTGTATACATAGTGATGTGACCTGATCCTAATTATTCTAATTCCCTTTCCGTTCTTCCTCTTCTCTCTTGGGGATCCTTCTTCTCTTTTTAGGGTTTCCTTTAATCTTCTTTGTTCTTGGCGATCTCTCTCTCTTGGCGTTCTCCTTTTGTGCCTTTCTTGCGTGCGTGTGTTATGATTGTGTTAGATGCATTTTCTTCTTTCTTAGGGGGGTATTTATCTATAATATGTGGGCCTTTTGTGTTATGGGCCATTCTTAGATATTTTAGATATGTGTGGGTTTTTTGTGTTATGGGCCGTTCTTAGATATTTTAGATTTTTCGGTTAGTTTAATGATGGGATTTTTGGGATATTTTGTGTTGTGGAGATATGGTTTATGTATGGGGGTATGGTACATATACCATAAGCATTTTGTTTTGTGACCGATTGTGATTGGGGCGGATGTGGCGGGGGGGGGGGGGGCTGTATTGGGAAAGGTAAAGATCGAGGAGGATGCGGAAATAGGTACAAATGGAAAAGGGTTGTGGGAAGGAAACGGATGGGGAGCGGGTGAAAAGGGAGATTCGGGGAGAGAGAAAAAAGAAAGAAATGGTGTTGGGGACGGGATGTGGGAGGAGTTTCGGATAAGATATTAAATAGGGGGATTCGGGGAAAAGAGTTGTTTGAGAGATGGGATGTGGATGTGGTTTGGGGATGAGGCTGCGGTTTTGTGGGCAGGGATTCGGGTAATAATGATTGACTTGGGTATGTGTGTGGAAGATGACGAGACGCTTCTGACGCATCGATGGGAAAGGACGCGCGTGGGGATGGTTCGGCTGATGGCGCGTGAAGGTCGTGTGCGCGTGGGAGGGTGTGCGGACGGGACAAATTATTAAATATGGTTGCGCGAGTTTTTTGGGGCCTGGCAGCAGAAGGGTTTTTTTGGAAACAAAAGGGGCAGAGGAATAGGCAGGGGGTTTATTTTGAATTCATTTGCTTGACTGCTCTTCGCACCTCTTTGAAGAAAAATCACCATTGATTCTGAGTTGTGAGGTTTTACCCGGTTAATGCGATTTGTTTGCGAGTGGTTCGGAGTATAAGGAAAAACTTCTTGTCTGCTGTGAAGGTTGCAGGTTAGTGTGTTGATATTTTGTATTGTTGTGGGGTTTGAAATGGCGGGGGGGGGGGGGTTTGAGGATGTGTGATAATATATGCTCTGTGTGTGTGTGTGTTTTGTGTAGGGTGATGAACTGTGTTGAATATGGGTTTGAATAAGAAATGTATTTTTGTTGTTATGTTGCAGTGTTTGTGTGCTATTGCTTTTGTGTGATTGTGCTTGGATATTCTGTGCTAAACCATGGCTCCTCGACAAATTTTAGGTACTTGTTGTTCTGTTGATTAGCGTTTTTCTGGGTAGGGCTTGGGGAAGAAGATACAAGGCAGTTAGGTTAGAGTAAAAGAAAAATCATACGGGTATAATGAGTTCTTCAGACAGAACGAGTTCTGGTGATGGGCAGGGGAGTATTTCTGGTGATTCTGAAAGGTCAGTGGGGTTTGAGGAACTGGTGGAATGGATGGGACCCGTCGGTGCGTCAGGGGATCGGGATGCAAGTGTACGGTACAAGATGGATGGGGAGGATTTTTATTTCCCTTTGATAGATGAAAAGGATGTGAGTTCTGGGATGGCTTACCAGAGGCCGAAGGAGGAAGTGGGGCCGGTGAGGAAAGAATCAAAGACTAAGGGGTGTGAAGAAAAAGATAACCCCCAGATTCCCTAATATAAGACGACTGTGTCCGAATCAAAGGTTTTGGAGGGCATCCAGGAAAATTATCATTTCCCTATAACTTACAAGACTATTTGCCCGGATGCTGACCAGCGGATTCACACGCCTCCGGTGGGCTGTGTGACCACCTATGTGGTGCACCTGCGGACAGGGTTGCGGTTTCCTTTACATCCGCTATTTGTAGATATTACAAGATTCAGCTGGGATAGTTGATGCCGAATGTCATCCAGACTACAGTAGGTTTTTTGATGGCTTGTAGGGCATTCGGATATGAATGTAGGTTAGAATTGTGGCGTAGGTTGTATTATCTGAATCAAAAGTATACGACGCCAGAGGGTCGGGGTTTTTTTATATTGCTAGACGGAGTGCCCGGCCGGTTATCCTGGGTCCTTCTAGTATCCATTCTTGGAAGAATGAATTCTTCTACGTCAAGCATCACAGTTTTGGCAGCAACGGTCTTTTGCAGCCTTGGAATAATAGAAAAAGCTTGAGTAATGATGTACTAGATGGTTACAGGAGGGATTATCAGGATGCGGAGATACTGTTGAAATACCGGTTTGAGTTGACTGTGGGGGAGGATTGGTCTGAAACCTTAATGAGGCATGCAGGGTTGGAGTGTGATTCAAGATTGGACATCTGGAAACTACGTGGGTGCTTGTGGAAGGGTTGATGGGGGGGGGGTTTATGTGTATTATGTTTTTGTTACTCGTATATTCTGCTAACTATGTTTGTCTAAACTGATAGGTTGTTTCTGTATTTGCAGGAAAAAACTTAGTGATGGAGATGGTCCAGAACAATCCTGATAAACGTAAAAGGAAGCCAACTGGTAATCTAAAAATTCTTTCGGTTATGCCTGACAAAGGGAGCTTTAGTTTTATAACCGGAACTCATAGGTATTATTGTCCAGGGATGTTCCGGGGCGCAGAGAAGAAGGATGGGGGTGCTGAGAAGGTGGCTGGGGGGAGGGGGTGACTATCGGGGCTAAGAAAAAGGAAACGGTGGCCCCGGTAGTATTAAAGGATTCGGTGAAGGGGAAGGGGAAGGAGGTGGTGGGGGAGGATTCGGAGGATGTGCCTCGGCCTCTGAAACGATTGAGGAGGGGGAAGAAAGATGTGGAGGCGGGGAGTTATGTGCCTCCAAGGGATATCCCGTCGAACGTGGCGGAGGGGGGTCCGGGGGTGGCGATGACCTTTTTTCAACATTGTTTTCCCCCGGGTTTGAAGGCGGTGGTGGAGAAAGTGCCAACGGATGTCCTGATTGGCCAGATGTATCAACGAAAATTTGAGGTAAGGGGAGGGGGGGGGGGGTTGGAAATTGTTTAATATGGTTGAGGATTATATGTGGTATTAACTTGTGTTTTGTTTGTTTATATTTGGTTTTGATAGGCCTTACTTTCGGAAGTTGAACTCCTTCATCGCCTCCGCTTGACTTATCACAACTACGAGAGTGTGGAGGCGGAGAAGGACTTAGCTTGGAAGACCAGGGATGATGCTACAGTGGCGAAGGAGGCTGCCGAACGTGAGGTGGAGGTGTGGAAGGGGAGGGTTCGGGAGCAGGGGGAGGAACTGGAGGGGGTTCGGCAAGAGCTCATGCGGGAGAGGCTCAGGACGGGTGAGTTGGAGCTGGCAAGGAAGAAGTGGGAGGAAGAGGCGGTAAGGTTGCGGGACCGCTACGAGACTCCCGAGAGGCTGATTAATGCTGCTACGGAAAAAGCGGTCGTAACATCATTTTTTAAGGATGAACGGTGTTATAGGCTGTTTTCTTGGGTAGCGGCTCCCGTGGCTGGTGATACCTTGGCAGTGCTGAGGGATCACATTCGGGAGACGGATCCTTCTTTTCAGTTGCCAGAGCAGTTTGAGGCTTTGCCTACGAGTTTAGAAGGGAATGTGTACCCTTGGGAAGGGGGTCCTTTTGATTTTGACGAGCTGATTGCTCCAACTAGCCAAATACGGGAGGAAACGGGAGAGGAGGAGCATGAAGGGGAAGTGGCTCCGGGGGAGGAGACGGTGGGTGGGGAGGGAGGGGAAAGTAATGTAATGGGGGGGATCCTAAAAATGTATGATGTGTATATATATATATTGTAACCTTCATGGGATTAATACAAAGTTATTTTTTGTTATTCTTCGTTGTTGTTGTGTTTATCTTATTTGTATGTGTGTGGCTTGTGGATGGGGTGGGAAGGTTATGGTATTAAATGGGTGACTGCTGTGTTAAAATAAAAATAATAAACGAAAGAAAAGAATAGAAAAAATGTGTGTTATTATTATTATTGGAATAATTTTAATTTTTGAAAAGTAAAACAAGTGTTTATCCGGAACCTAACAATTGTGCATCCGAATCCAAATTTGTGGGTGCGTGTGAGTTCTATGGGTAATATTTTCGGGGGTTGGCTGCGTTCTACGTGCGGGTGAGAATGTGTCCTTTGTGGTCTTTCAAATGAAAGCTACCATTTGAATTGGCTTTGGCAATGATGTATGGGCCTTCCCAGTTTGCGTCTAGCTTTCGGGTAGGTTCTTGATGACTAACAGAGTTTTTGCGAAGGACGAGGTCACCTGTGATGAGATTATGGGGGCGCAGTCTTGCATTCTTGTGTTTTGCTAGGGATCTTTTGTAGTTGTGCTCGCGGGTGGCTGCGTTGGATCAAATACTGTCGAGTAGTGCCAAGTTTTCTGTAATTTTGAGGTCGTTCCACTCGATGGAGAAATTGTCCAGTCTGGGAGAGGGGGAGCCGATTTCGACTGGGAGTAGTGCTTCGGTACCGAAGCATAAAAAAATGGGCTTTCGAGGGTGAGGGAATGGGGTGTTGTGCGGTGAGACCACAGGACATTCGGTAGTTCGTCAATCCATTTGGATTTAGATGAATCTAACCATTTTTCAACCCTTGTACGATGGTTCGGTTAGTGACTTCTGTTAGACCGTTTGTTTGTGGGTATCTGACTAATGTGAAATGGTGGTCTATATGTAATTCTTGGCAAAAATTTTGGAATTCTTGTGCTTCGAACTGTTTCCCGTTGTCTGTGATGAGGATGCAGGGTATGCCGAACCTGGTGATAATGTCGTTCCAGAAGAAATCTTTGACAACTTGCGCCGTGATGGAAGCAACGGGTTTTGCTTCGACCCATTTGGTGAAATGGTCGATGGCCACGATAAGCAATTCCTTATTTCCCTTAGCTTTCGGGAATGGGCCGACAATGTCCATGCCCCATTGATAGAAAGGAATCGGGTTGCTGATGAAGTGGAATTCGGCAGTGGGCATGTGGTGTGTGTTTGCGTGTAGCTGACATTTTCAACAGTGTTTAATAAGCTCGGTGGCGCCGGCTTCTATCTTGGGCCAAAAGTACCCCGTCCGCATGACCTTTCGGGCCAAACTTCGGGCCCCGATATGAGCTCCGCAAATTCCTTCATGGATTTCACGCAGGATGTAATTGCCTTCGGCTTCGGGTACACACTTTAGTAATGGTCAAGAGTAATGGCGTCGGTATAGCTAATTGTTTATAATGACGTATCAGGCTGCGGTTTGTCTGAGTTGTTGTGTTTGGACTTTGTCTTCTGGGGTGATGTTGTTGGTGATGTATTAGATGATGGGTGTCATCCAGGACTGTGATTGGGAAATGTTCATAACTGGAAGGTGGTCGATGGACCTCTGCGTGAGTGGCTCTATCCATGTTCCGTCTATTGTGTCGGTTATGTGAACTTTGGAGAGGGTGTCCGCTTCAATGTTTACTTTGCGGGTGATGTATTCAATGCTTATGTACTGAAAGTTTTTGAGGAACTCGGTTACTAGCTTTAAATATTGTTGCATGTTTTCTTCCTTGGCCTCAAACTCGCCGTTGACTTGTCCAGCTATTAGTTGGGAGTCAGTGAATATGCGGAGGTTACGAATGTTTAAGGTGCGGGCAATCCGTAACACTACGAGGACCGCTTCGTATTCGGATTCGTTGTTGCTGACCGTGAATGTGTATTTCAGGGCGTAAAATAATTTGGAGCCTTCGGGTGAGGTGATGGCTATACCGGCTCTTCGATTGGTTTTGGCTGCAGAACCATGGACGTGGATTGTCCAACAGTCGTCTGGGATGTTGTCATCGGGTGGGCGATGAGGGAGGGGTGGGGGTAAATCGGTTCATTCTATGATGAAGTCGGATAATGCGTGGGCGTTGATTTGTTGCCTGCGGGTGTGTGTGATGTCATATTCGAACAGTTCGATGGCCCATCGCATGAGGCGGCCAGTGATGTCAGCTTTGTACAATGACTGTCGAATGGGGGCTTGGGTGTGCATGCATATCTGATGGGCGTGGAAATAATGTCGGAGCTTTCGTGTTGCCATGATTAGGGCAAAGATACGTTTTTCTAAGGGGGAGTATCAGGTTTCGGCAGGGTGTAGGATGTGGCTAATGTAGTAAACTCGGTGAAAGGTATTGTTGCGATCGGCGCAGAGAACGGCACTTATAACTGAGGGGGAAATTGAGATGTAGAGGTGGAGGACTTCGTCTGGTTTTGGTGGAACTAATACAAGAGGACTTTGTAAATATTTCTTTATGTCTTGAAAGGCTTTCTCGCAATCAGGGGTCCATTCAAAATGTTTGCGGTTTCGTAAGAGTAAGAAAAATGGGAGGGATTTTTCTCCGGATTTGGAAAGGAAGCGGTTGAGTGCTGCGATTCGTCCACTGAATCGCGGAACGTCTTTAACAGTTGTTGGGGGTTTCAGATTTTGTCTGGCTGCTATTTTGGATGGGTTGATTTCGAGTCCGCGCTGTAAGATCATAAAACACAAGAATTTACCAGCACTTACTCCGAATGTACACTTTTCGGGGTTGAGTTTTAGACCGAAGTCTTGCAAAGTTTGGAACGTCTCCCGGAGGTCGCGAGTTATATCTGATGCGGAAAGAGTCTTGACTAAGATGTCGTCGATGTACGCCTCGACATTTCTGCCGATTTGGGATTTGAACATTCAGTTGATCGTGTCCTAAAAATCGACACTTGCGTTTTTAAGTCCGGAAGGCATACGTTTATAGTAGAAAAGTTCTTCGGGTGTGACGAAGGTGGTTTTTTCTTCGTCGGCTTCTGCCATAAGGGTTTGGTGGTATCCTCTGTGAGCGTCTAGAAATGAAAGTAAGTAAGTCGTATCCGGCTATGGCGTCGGCGAGGAGATCCGTTCGAGGAAGAGGGTACGGTTTTTTGGGATGGCTTTATTGAGCGAGGTGAAATCAATGCAAACTCGCCATTTACCACCTGGCTTTGGTACGACGACGGGGTTGGCTAGCCATTGAGGGAATTGGACTCTTCGAATGGCATCGGCCTCAAGTAGCTCTGATATTTCTTTGCGGATAATGGCTTGTTTCGCGGTGTTGAAGGAACGGAGTTTTTGGGTAATGGGTTTGGCTGTGGAGGGAATGCCTAATATATGTTCCATGAAGGATCGGGGGATTGCCCCGAGGTCTATGGGCGTCCAGGCGAAAATGTTGGAGAATTCTACCGCAAGCTCTAGGATTTGTCGTTGTAGAGGATTCAGGAGGGAAGCGCCTATTTTGATCTGGCGTTCCGGGTGTGTGGCATCTATGCTGAAGGTTCCGAATTGATCAACGGGGGTCAGGCTGCGGTCGGGATTGTCAGTGGGAATGGTTGAAGGTTTGGAGGGTTTATTATTGGTGAGGTAGCAGGCCTGTTGAATCGGTTCGTCTACGGGAATAATCCAAGGACCGGAAGGTAACGTCATTATTATGTCATTGCAGTATGTGCGGATTTGTGCTTGCATCGCATTCATTGCTGGGCGTCTAAGGATGATGTTGTAAGGTGTTGGGGAGTCGACGATGAAGAAGGTGGTTGTGTGTTGCTGGGGGTGAGAAGGTGGCCCCCATTGGAGTAATAGTTGGGCGGTGCCGCGAGGGTGGGTGGTGGTGCCGGAAAAATCGACAATTGGTGTAGAGTATGGTTGTATCAGGCTATCGTCGAGGTGTATTCGTCTCCAGGTATTGTAGTACATGATGTTGGCAGAGCTACCTGTGTCTATTAATATACGCCAAACGAAAAAGGATTGGATGTGTAAGGAAATTATTAGTGGGGTGTTGGTATTGTTGTCGGTTTCGGTAGATTTTACGCGCTTTGAGGGAGGTGGGCCGGATGTGTGGGGGTGGTCATCTATAAGGTTGATGACGTGGGGGGAGGGGGGGGGCTGTGCCAGTTCGGGGGAGATTATCAGAGGTGGTGGGGGTTGCGTTCGGCATCTGAACATATTCGCGTAGTTGTCCTTTTTGAATTGCGGCTTAGATTACATGTTTCAGGGCGTAGCAATTGTCGGTTGTGTGCCCGACTTCTTTGTAGAATGTGCAAAAATGTTGTTGGTTTCAGCGTTCGATTGGGGAAGGCATCGGGCGCGGAGCAGGTAATATGCCTAACGATTCTATTTTCTGCCAGATGGCGGTGCTATCGGTTGTTAAGGGGGTGAATTGGATAGTATTTTTTTTGGGGTAACGGGGTGTCCGTTGGTCGGTGTTGGGTGTTGTCGCTTGTGTTCTGTAGGCAGGGTGTGGGAATCGGGTGGGAGGTTGATTGTGACGGTCTTGGGGGTATCTGGGTCTGGCCAGTGTGTTGTTTCAGGCAGCGTCTTGAGCTTGGGTGAATTCCATGGAGGTGGATATTTTTTTGGCTTTTATCCATGCTCCGATCTGCGTTAGCAGCTCTTATGTGGTTCTTGGTTCCTGGATGTTTAATTGGTGTGAATATTCGCCCGGGATGAGACCGTTGTGGAATGCTTCGACATAAAAGGAGTCCGTGCAGTCTTTAGTGAGCAAGACTTCTTGGTTGAAACGCCTGAGATATGAGAACAAGGATTCTCCAACGTTTTGATGAATTTGTAGGAGTTCGAGGAGTGTTTTTTTGTCTGTTCGAAATGCTTCGAAGTGTTGTGGAAAACTGTTGCCGAGTTGTCGAAAGGAGACGATGGATCCTGCGGGTAAACTGCCGAACCAGGCTTGTGCTTGGTCGGCGAGTGTCATCGGAAAGCATCGACATAACAAGAAATTATCTGCACCGTGCATGACCATTGTTGTGGTGAATTGCCGGAGGTGGGTTTCGGGATCAGAGTCTCCGGTGTAATGGGTGAATGTGGGAATCTGGAACGTTGGTGGCAGTGGACCTTTAGCGTACTCCGGGGCCAGAGGGTTTTTCTCGAGTGTGTTCCAGGGGAGGATGTCATCGTTTGGTTTTAGTGGAGGGGGTTCGAGGTGAATTTGGTCGCATGGTGTTTGGGAATGTATGGCGGTGGGTGTCCGGCTGTAGGTTGGTCGTGGTGGTGAGGTTGGTGGAGGGTTGGAGTTCCGGAGATTTGTGGGGGGAGGTACCATGTTTGCGTTGGCGCTTGCGATTGTTGTAAAGGGTGTTGGTATATTATAGGTTGTGCTTGAGTACCCGGAGGTAGTTGGGGTATCGGGATCTGTGCTGGTTGGGTGGATGATGCTGGGGGTAATGTATTGAGTGGAGGGTAGGATAATGGTTGTTGGTTGTTTTGGTGGAGCTGGGGGATTTCTTGGGCTCCGGGGGTTGGTGTTGGGATGTGCCATGTGGGCGTTGGGACTTGTGGTTGCGGTGGGGGGTGTTGATATGATATGAGGTGTGCTATATTATCCGGAGGCGTCTGGGGAAACGGGTGTTGTTGTGGGGGAGCGTGTGGGGCTAGCGGGGTTGTATAATTTTGAGGGTGCTGGCGTGGTTGTTGATCTTGTTGTTTGGCTTGCTTGGAAGGTTTTGTGGTAGGGTGGTCGAGGTGTTTCGGTGGAGACGACTTACGGTGGCATTTTGGGGGTATCAGAACGTTGGTTGAAGATCCGGTAGCTTCGGGAAAGGAGGATGTGGCGTCGTCTGTTAATTCTGGATCGAGTCTTGGTCTTTTCTGTCGCATGTAATTGGCGATATTTCTTAAGTTCTGCATAATGTCATCGTATGGTACATTGACGTTTGGTTGATCATGCCGAATGGATAGGGAATGTGAACGGCGGGTGGGCTTCTTGTCATCGCGGCGCGATGTGGATTGGTTGTGGGCGTCTTTTGGTGGATGCGCAGATGAGGAGGGTTGACGCTGGTTGGCGTTGGCGAGTGCAGAAGCAGTTGCCAAGGGTTGATGGGTACTGCGGGAACAGGGAGAGGGATGCCCAGGGATGTGGTGGGAATTTCTGGAGGAGTATTAGGGTTTTTAGAATCATGGTCGTGGGTTATCATGGTCTTTTTCGTCGATCTAATCGTACGAAAAAGCACGGTGGGCACCAATATGATGTGGTCTGATCCTAATTATTCTAATTCCCTTTCCGTTCTTCCTATTCTCTCTTGGGGATCCTTCTTCTCTTTTTAGGGTTTCCTTTAATCTTCTTTGTTCTTGGCGATCTCTCTCTCTTGGTGTTCTCCCTTTGTGCCTTTCTTGCGTGCGTGTGTTATGATTGTGTTAGATGCCTTTTCTTCCTTCTTAGGGGGGTATTTATCTATAATATGTGGGTCTTTTGTGTTATGGGCCATTGTTAAATATTTTAGATATGTGTGGGTTTTTTGTGTTATGGGCCGTTCTTAGATATTTTAGATTTTTTGGTTTGTTTAATGATAGAATTTTTGGGATATTTTGTGTTGTAGAGATATGGTTTATGTATGGGGTATGGTACATATACCAGCTCCTTTATTTTCAGTTGGTCATATGCTACTAACCATTTCCATAGATGCTTCCAGTTAAAAGCTTCCCTGGTTTGGTTGTAGGAATTTGAACTGAAAAATTACATTTTCAGTACAGGTACAGAAAGTAATAGATTAATTTAAATGTGAATATGATATCTCAATTTGTTTGCGATGAAGAAAACCAACTGCATGTTGGTTATTAATTTTTAAAAATATCACCAAAACAGAGGATTTTGAGGGCATCCACCATTAAATCCTCATGCCATTAAAGCTAAAAAGAAGAAAGTCCAAACTGAGTTGGTAGATTGATAAACAAATGCCGCTTTGTTTCATCCACTAATGACATTGACATGACATGACTGTCGAGTGTGTTTTTGGCGTGCTTTTTTGAGTGTTTTCCATATCACACAAATGCCATGAATAAAATTATATATGTAATGGAATATAAATGTGCCACATCTACCAGTGCTGTAGAATTTTCACCGTTTCTTTTCTTTTGGAATCTTCTGTGAATTATCTCTGAAGTAGGTTACAGAGAAAGATACCTGAAATAGACAAGTTGTTGGACAATTGTTTCTTTTTTTTAATACATTTCACTCAAATTGGAGACTGACCACTTTCCTCATTTATCCCTTCCAATTTCCTACCTTCAATTTTTCTTATAGATGGGATGAATACAAAGACATATATTAAGTCAATCATATAAACATATATGACAAAGGTCTCACTTTTGGATGTTTATGGTGAGACTTTTATCATCTTCTTCCATTCATCAATATATTGCAATAAGAATGCCTAATTTAAGAGAAGAAACAAACAATCTCTATATAATTTTCAAAATTTGGACAATTGTTTTTTATATAGATGTGAAAACTATTTAACAAAAAAACAAAAAATTTATATGCATCATCAACAGAGTTTCAGATCTCATTCCACAATATTTTAAATTTATAATTTTTAAAAATTATAAATAAGATTATTATTAACTAATTTATGTGTTCTTAAGTATATTTTAATAGGTTTTAAAAGCAAAAATAATAAGTATATTAATAAAGAAAGAAGAAAAATTTATGTTTCATCTTTAGAAGTTATTTTCTTTAAATAAGTTATATTTTCAATATATAATAATTATAATAATAAATTAATATAAAAATACTAAATGAATTAATTAATAAGTTCAAAATATATATTAAATTAATAATTTTATCAAAATTATTGATTTTTCCATAAATAATATATCTATATATAATTATATAATATAAATTTTAGATATTAGAGACTTTTTCCATTGCATAATTTAAGGGGATTGCATAAGTGGACATAGCTCTGATATATATAATAATATATATAAAAAAATGTAACTAATTTGAGAGAATTTATAATACCAAATTAAATGAAAAATATATAAAATAATTTTATTAATGAAGAGAAAAATTTTAGCTGAGCTACAAAAGAAAACAATTGTCTAAATAAAAACTTAAAGCTCAATACCATGGCAGGAAAATCCAAACTACAGGTGGGGCTGGGATGTGACGTACAACTGGGATGTTACATAAAAATTCTGAAATTTGGTCAAATCCTCTTATTTCTTTTGTCCTTATTTCTTTTGTCCGCAAATTAAACATGAATACAAAACTTGTATTATGATATCCGAATTGTCCTGTATCATCTATATAATATATAGTATTTGGTTCACAATTCCTTAGATTTGAGACTGGAATACAAATGGATTCATTATCACTTATAAATAAAGCACAATTTCCCAAATCATCTATTTTCTCCCATTCTCTTTTGTTTTGCTCATTACTTACATTTGTAAGTTTGTACTTGTAAACATCAAAACCCACAGTTAGATTTTTAACCCTTGAATATTTTCTTATAATAACTAAGAGAGAACCATCAAAAGATTCAACCAGATACGAATGAATGTAACCAATGTAAATTGAGTTCTCCCCTAAATTGTTTTTGAAAATTCTTGTAAAGTTATAATCATTACAGTAGTCTAC